>PVJA010000705.1:0-110149 GCA_004027025.1 Myocastor coypus
TTTAGTACAGGGTCTGCAGGGTCTCACTGCACAGATCAGATTTGTAGTAGTTTTCTTGTTTTCAGCTTCCCAAGCACTGGGATTATAGGCATGCACCACTACACCTAGTCTCAATTGCTGTCTCAGCATGCCCTGGGATAGGGCTGGCATGGCACGCCAGGGATCGAACCTGTATCTGCCTAAGCAGGTGCTTTAATCTGCTGAGCTACCTGGCAATCAATATTCTGAAATGAGATTTGATGTTTTGCCAAGTGGCTGAATAGAAGTTTCCTGTAAGCAGAAATAAAATCCAAAAATAAAAAAATGGAGGGAAAGGATCTCACAATACGGATACTAGCATGTACTTTACAAGTTCTTCTTATATTTTTTGAGATACAGAAAGTATTCTTATATGTCTCACTTCACTGGCTTGGGTATTGTGATATTATTCTGACCAATATTATTATTCAAAAGTAGAAAGCTTAACCATGGGTTAAACCAGCAGTTTATTCTGAATCTGCAATAATGGAAGGCTGGAAAAGTTCTGTGTTCACCAACCACTGAAACCAACCTCACACCACTAGAGAAAGTATGCGAGTTATGTCATTAGCCAAAGCACCCGAAGTCACCCCGTGTAGAGTGCAAGTGCTTTCAGCTATCACCCTCTCCTTTCTCTTTCAGGTGTTAAAGTGGGTTGAAGAAGCAGTGCAGGCCGCCAAAGTTCACCTCTTATCAACAGATCATTTGGAACAGGCTGTGAATACTTGGAGAATTCCTTTCGATCCCAGCCTCAAAGAGGTCACCGTGTCTCTGAGCGGCCCCTCTCCAGTGATTGAGGTTCGCAATCCTTTAGGTGAGATAAGTCAAATACCACATCCTAAAGTTCAAAGACCATGGGGGAAGGGAAATGTTTTTACACATGTTCGTGCTAGCTTTATGAATATTCCTAATAAATTCAGAAATAGCTAGAGAAGATGTCAAAAAAGAAAAATGTCTTTCATTCCTAAGTACTGTTGAGTTGACGTAAGATTCAGAAAGTTAAAACTTTTCATATTTACAGCAAATAGATTAAGATAACTAGGTAAATTATCCAAAAGGGTACTTAAATTTAACCTGATGTCTTAGTTACTATTTACCTGTTGCTGGGACAAATACCTGACACTCAAAATGAAGGAAGGAAAAGTTTATTTAGCTCACAGTTTGTGGAGGTTTCAGTCCATATTCAGCTGGCCCAAGGCTGAGTGGAACAGGGCAGAGAGCATCCAGTTCATGGCAGTAGAACAGTGACAAAATGGTGACAGAGGCAGCCAAACAGGACAGCAGAGCAACAGCATGCATCTGTCTCGCTGTCTCTCTTTATATTACATTCAGGCTCTCTGCCTCAGCCACACACCTTAGGTCACGCCCATAATCCCAGCAGTACCCAGACTCATAATCCCATCAGTACTAAAACACATGATCCCAGTGGATCATGAGTCAAGTCTCAAACTCTAGAAGTCCCTGCCTCATGATTGTATGAGGCTTTGGGGGGACAGCTAGACATAAACCATAACACCTGAAATTATATCTTTCATCCCTATGTAATATATTTCACAGTAATTTATACTGTAAAATACAATTCGTATAGAGAAGTCACACTAAAAATGTTGCTTCTCAAACAACTGTCTTACTTGACCCCAAACCATTTTCTTTAAAAGGTGTAATTTTACAGAAGAAACTTGTTAAAAATCAAATTTATCTTATCATCTGAGGAATATTTTATTTTAGTTCTTTTAATTTTATTTTGTAGCCATATGGTCTCCTTGAGTTTGATGCTGATTTGATAATTATAAGATTTATATTAAAAATAATGTAATAATAAAATAAATTCTTTTTTATCTGCATTTAAAAATGTTTTTTACCTATTGGCAATTTGCAAAATGGTTTTATTTCCAATGTGGCAACACAAGTTTTAGGAGTACTTTTCTTTCTTTGTAACTATTACACATAAAAAGGGAATTGACTAGCTTGCTTTATTTTCTAAAAGAAAATGTACAAAAGAGGGCAGAGTGTGCATTTGTCCTTCGAGGCTGCATCCACATTACCAAATACATTGGAATGACAAATCAAAGAAAATCTAATTTTTTGCAAGTCTCCTGTAGACTTGGCCACATTAGTGGACTTTCTGTTGAGGTGACCTCCGCTGTAACAACCACCATGCTTCTCAGAGAAGACTTTCATGGCCTGTACTCTAGATGCTTAGGAGCATTTTTATCCATGGTGCTGTTTCTACTAATTTAAACCATTAGACATACAATGACTGCAAATTTGTTCATTGAAACAGCATATTTGCAACTTGCTTGTTTATATAATGAAAGAAATCGTCCACAGTGAATAAATAATGACTGAGTTCCCAATTTGCTTTTCTTCTGGAAGTTTCAATTATTTGATACTTTTGACAACTCTCAGGTCAGTAGGGCATGGTATTGTGCTACTTCACTACACTCCCTCCTTTAATAATTCCTAGGGCAGATAAATCCTTCTCCTGTGCTGCATGGAAAACTGGTTAAAGCTTTACGCTTTCTTCAAAGACATTTCCAGGGCTCTCATATTAGTAATACCTTCAGTGATTGCCAAGAAGAAATTTATTCAGGTTTTGTTGTGTTGCCTTCTGTTTAATATAAATTCCTCTAGTGACAGCACACAACTTCTTGGTAGCATAGGAATTGTTACCTAAGCTGGCTTCAGAGACATGAGTACAGTTTGTTAATCCATGTTCTCATTTTCTCATTAAATTGGCACCACAAATGGGAATCCTGTTTCTTGAGCTCCAGGGCACAGAAATCCTGCAAGTGAGTATATTTTAGACATAAACAAAATATTTTAGGCTATGGAAACAAAGGCCTGCCAGGTAATATATATTAGAAACAAAGTGCCTGTTATTTTATCCACAGGATAAAAAATAAGTGCTTTTTGGGTTAGTGTGTAACACACTTGAATAAGTATGTTTCTGTCATTTGAAACCTGACCAGACTCTTAGCTATTTATAATCTGAAATTAGTTATTATATTAACCAGGAAAAGATTATTCTTGCTACTTTTATGTTTATCTTTCAGGAAAGCTGATAAAAAAGGGATTTGGCCTGAATGAACTATTAAATATCCATAACTCTGCTAAAGTGGTGAACGTGAAGGAGCCAGAGGCTGGAATGTGGACAGTGAAGGTATTATTTCACAAAGTCTGTTTACTATTATTTTATTTTTATGTTGGCATGTTTATAATATGTATTGTTTATAATATATATATATTATACATATATTAAAAACATTATATATATATATATATATATATATATATATATTCTTATCTACTCCTGTAGTAGTCATGGAGAGCACTTTCAATAAAAGATCACATATGTGGTTCATGTGTAGGAGCTATGTCAATTGCACGAATTTGGTACTAGTAAGTTTTTATGACTGTGAATGTCATTGATGGGACATAATAATGTTTAAAATTTCTGGATCGTTTTCCTATCATCAAATCTGCAGGTTGGTTTTATTATCCATGCACTGCTTCCAAAATCATCAGAGATGGAGCCAAGAGACAATAATGGATGTCGCCACAGGCTCTAGGATGGAACTGTGTGTGTGAATCTCAATCTTAAAAGTTGTATTTTCTTGGGAGCTGAGTTTCACTGTGTCCTGCTTCCTTCCTCTGTCATGTGGGGACAAAAGTCCTTTACTTCTTAAATAGGGCTGAGAATTAAAGTAAGATTAAAACTTGCCATGGTATCTGTGACCCTGAGCAAGCTCTCAGTAGGCTGATGTTATTTGGTGGATTCCTTGTTTTTCACAAAACAAATGGTATTACTGTCCCTGAATTTCTGTAAGGAGTACCTAGTCAGTGTATGAAAGAATCCTGTGTTGACAGTAGAGAAGAAAGAGGAAAAGCATAAACACCAGAAATTCACATACCATGAATCAGAGATCCAGGGCTGACCAGATTGCTGAGGTGACTAAAGCCCCTGCTTAGGCAAAGTGTAGGGACTGGGGTTTGATCCCCAGGGTATTGTACAGGCCCCACCCTGGAGCTCACTGAGACTGGGATTGCGATTGGGTGTGATGGTGAGCCTGTAATCTCAGCACTTGGGAGGCCAAAAACAGGAGGATCATTATGAGTCCAGTCTACATAGTGAGACCTTGTAGACCCTGTACTATAAAATACATTTAAAAAATAAACCAGAGATCCACATTCATTGCAGATTATATAGATGGCCCATTGTAGAATGTGCTCTGCATGACTTGCCCATATTTCTTAGATTTTTCAGTGTGTTTTGGTCTTTTTCCAGCTCCAGTTTCTGCATTCCTATATCTGAGAGTTCTGCTGAGGAGTTAATACCTCTCAGGAGCAGCTCTCAAGTCCTGAAGGAATAAGTTCCAGATGCTCACCACAGGAGCAATCTTAGAAGCTCACCCTTCCTTGGCCCTACCTGTTTTCCTCTATTACTTCCTCTCCATTTACCAGCATACTTTACTTCTCCCAAGTAAACAACTGGTGCCAGATTCCTTGGAGGGCCTAGATGAAGATAATGTGTCTATTATTTTTTCTTTCATTAAATCAGCCTCCCTATATAAGAAATGAGATTTATTCTATCATGACTCAAAACCCAAAAATACTGTTAAAAAGTGTGGAAGTGGTGCACTGTAGAAATTCAAGGAGCCAGTTGCATGCCATGTAGGCCTTTTTTAAAAAAGAATATCTGCATTATTTTTTAAAATTTTAATTGTAAATGTATTTAAAGAATGACAGTTGGGCTGGGGAGGTAGCTCAGCAGTCTAAGCACCTGCTTGGCAAACTCAAGGCTCTGGATCTGATCATCCCCAGTGCTGCATGCCTTGCTGGCCTGGAACTGGGCATGATTGCACACACTTACAATCCCAGTGCTGGGAAGGCTGAAACAGTAGGATCATTATGAGTCTCAGCTGTGTAGAGAGACCCTATAACAAACAAGCAAAGAAGTAAATAGATAGATAAATAATTTTTTTTAAAAAAGAATGCCATTGATGTTATTCTGTTTGTTCTAGGAGATCAATTGTTTATTCTCAGAACTGTTAAGCCCTGAGAAAGTGAAAAAAAGTAACTATAGATTTTTTTTTTTTGAGATGAATAATATGGGGTAAGAGAATAGATGCAAAGCAAATCTGGGAATTTCTTAATGAGTGGACCAAGAATGATCTATACTGGTAATTTATTGTAAGGCACCTGAACTCATTTTCAGGTCATTTGAATTGCTACCAGTGATATTTCCTCTAGTAAAACTTGCCTAGGGAATGTGTTGCAAGGCTGTTGTTTTGCTTTGTACCTGACTCACCTATTCATCCAGACATTTATTCAATAAATATTCACTAACATGCTACTTGTAGGTCATGATGCACATTTAATTGATAATTATAACAGAGAAGTAACAGGATTAGCCTCTGAGTGAGGACAGTGATAAGTTGATGATGCAAGGAGAACTCTGGTAAGGCAAGCTTCTAAGCTCTGCCTCCTATAACTAAGGGAATAATAAAATGACACTGTGTGTATTACAGTGCTATCTGAAATTATATCTACATCTCCTCACTCTTGGTTCATACCATCTCTAGTATAAAATTGGTGGTAACAACAATGAAACAAAGGATGGGCATTGCAGTGCAATGTAAAATAAGTAAACATTTTTGTTCTGATACACAATATCAAAAGCATCTGTCAGAATGATGCGAAGAAAACTGAGCTGAGTGTACTGCCATAAATACTGCTGCTGATAGTGGGTCTCCTTTTTGGATGACTAGTCAATGGTTAATGTTTTACCTGTGCGCTTTTTTTTTGTGAAGAGAAATGACTGACATTAGATAGTGTATCCTTGGACTTATTGTCCATGCACTCTGCTATCTGGAAAATTGTCTGCTCTATCTGAAGGAGTAATAGAGCTTTTCACCCCTGAACTTCAAGCAACGGTTGTTATCTCAGTTATGGAGAACAGTCTAGCTGCTATTGGACCTTAGCACATCATGGAAGGATCACTGAGTTGAGTCTCGGTCTATCTCTACTCATGTCCCACCACGTGCCTTTGCCTTTTAGTCTACTACAGTTGTGTCCTGGTCCCCTCTCCTCCATTCTTATGCAACGTGCTTTCCCCAGGTGGTTCCTTCTTTCTAGAATGCCTTTCCTTTCAGTCTTACATGTGACTATCCAGGGATCAGCTCAAATGGTAAAACTTTCTTTAAGGCATGTGAATTTTTTTTTTTTTCTCCAAATTCTTTTTCCTCTGACTTTGTAATGAAATTTTTCTGTGTTTCCCTTTTGGATTAATTTCTCCCTTGTGCCATTTTTATTTCTGTGCAAATTCTCTCCAATTTATTATAGACTAGATTGTGTCACTAACAGATGCAACACTGTCTGGGAAAGAACTATATAAATATTTATAAAAATTAATATATTTATGCTGATGAGGTCTAGGAAAGCAGGGAGAATATGGGTTGAGGTTCCTGAAGTTGGTGTAATACACAGAACACTTTAATATGTCTATGATTTAAAATGTTATGGGAAATGGTATTTCTTTTAGTTTGTGGTTTCTCCAGTACTTTTCTGTGGCATATTAGGGAACTTTTTAGAAACAGAGACAGTGAGTCAGCTCATTTATACAATCATTTAAACAACTCAAACATTTTAGGTTGCCTGTGATGTAGGTAGATTATGCTAAGAAATGACTAAAAGCAACATAAAACTTTATGAAAAGCAGACGTTTGTTTTATAGTCCTAAACTTCCATTTGTAGGGAAGCTACAAATCCTGGATCTTATTGCTGTGGAGCAAGCAATACGAATTTTCCATTCAAGCATCTATATCTATATATAGAATATTTGTGTCTAACCACAGAAGCTTTTTTCTGTTTCTTAAGGGAAACTCCATGCAAAGATACAAAATAATGGGTTTAGTTGATGCTAAGTGTTTCTATTACTAGGATAATCAAAGTGATCATATAAGTTAACACACCCTTTGGGGTATGTTTCCATTAAGTAAATTTGGATAAACCATCCTTAATCTCTCAAGTAGAGAAAAACATGTGGTTATATTGAGATTAAGAGACTAATAGAAATATTTTGGTTTTAGGTGGTTGTATTGGTTGTCAATGTACACTAATCCATTCTCTGCAGAACAAGAATAGTTTAGAAATCATACTCAACTAGAGCCAGCTTGTTTAGGAATCATAATTAAACCCATCTTGAATCTTCAGAGACCACACAGCAATGTTATTGTGCTGGCTTCTAATTATTTTTATCTGGTGACTCTGTTGACTGTGTTGGTAGACTATGCCAGGTGGTTATTTAAATGCACTAAGTGTAGCATTAATTTAATATTTTGTGTCAGTGGAGTGCTTTACAGTGGACGTTTCCTGGAAAATATTTAAATTATGTTGGCAATGGTCTGTCAGTACCAGATCATTAACTGAAAGGAATGCATTTATTCACAGAAGATATTTTTTTAACTGGGTAAGATAAACTTGGGTATATGTACATATATATATCCACATATAGGCATATGTGTGTATATATATGCATATATATTTAAATAAAATTTATTTTACGATACCTTTCTGTCCTTATCATCACATTCTTGCCCACTGAAATGATGGCATTTAACTCTAGGTGGAATCAATATTTTGTTGTGATTTGTACAGTACCCAGTTACACTAAGTTGTCAATCTATAGTTGATTGTAACTACCATATTCTTTAACTCTGAAAAGAATGATGTGTCTCTTAAGAGCAAATACTTCGAAAAGATATGGGTACCTTATTGAATTTAATAGACATTATTTAATATCCCTTTGTTTTAGAGGTGTTAAATAAAATGAAGGACAATAGTAGCTTCTTTTTTTTAATAGTAGCTTCTTAATGTTATAATTAGATGAAATATCTTGTTGCTATTAGTTCATTGAAAAGAAATGCTCATGCCTATATTGCTTGATCATGTTTCTATCTTGTAATCTAAGCAGCTACTTTGAAGATACCAATGCACAATGTAGTAACCATTGTTAGTATCTGTCTTGACTTGGAATTTTATACCATTGTTTTTATTCCTTATTTATCTTTTCTTTAAAATTAAAATATTTATGAAGCATTTTAAATATGGTTAGATTAATTAACAAAATTAATTATTTTCTCGACTACAAATTATGTTTACCTTTTTAAAAATGTAGCTATACATATTTTTTTTTTTTTTTTTTGCTTTAACCTGTAGGGAGATTTGTATTTTATAAAGCATTGCAATTCTATAGGAAAAAAGCTACAGAAACCAATTATGTCAGTGACATTTTATTTTAATTTATAACACAGTAGACTTTGAAAAAATGTATTTGGTACAGGGTCTCATTGTGCAGCTTCAACTCATAGTGCTCTTCCTGTTTTCAGCCTCTCCAGTGCTGGGATTACGGGCCTAGGCCTCCACACTCGGTCTCGATGGCCAGCTCAGTGCATCTGGGGATGGGCCTGCAGGACATGTGGTGCTGGGGATTGAACTTGGTACCTGTGCTTGCATACACAGGTGCTTAGTCTGCTGAGCTATCACACCCTGGCCCTAGGTTTCATATTTAGTGTTATCAGGACTTTTCACTGGCTTACCACAAGAAGGCTAATACCTCATTAATTGCACATGTCCCATAGAGTTTAACAAGATGCTCTATTTTATAAACACTGAGAACCCCACTACAACTTAGAACACGGTCTCTCTAGTTACTTTAGTAAGGCAAAAGTCAGGAGGATATATATGGAATAAGTTAGAAGAAAGGAGTTATGTTATTCTGTGTCATCCCAGAAATGATGCACTTTTTAGCCTTTTTATAAAATCACTGATCAGACTTACGGCTTGAAGGTGTGCTGGAGATAGCTTGCCAGGGCTCATAGTGACCATTGGAGAATTGACTGTACTGTTGTCCTCTTGATTACATTCAATACTTCCTGGGGTAAGCTGGAAATCAGACACAATGCGAATATTCATACTATCAAACTAGAGAATCCCTAACCTGACTGCTTCTAACTGAAGGGGTACTTAGCAATAGAGAACAGCAAACACATAGTCGACCAATATTACTGTCTTCTATGTCAGAGGGACCAACATTACCAAAAGATTATGCAAAACTGCTATGCCTAAACTTTCATACTGTAGAAACAGCATTGAACGGCTGTCAGCACTTAAGTAATAGTTTCTTTGAGTGTCTATTTTTTATGGATCTATAAAAATCATCTTTGGCTGTAATAAGGTTATATAAAAATATATCATTGCGATTATATAAGATAATATATGATTTTACTCAGCGTAATGCAGCTGGAACACTTAAATGAATTCTTGATGAGTCAGCCATGAGCAAATCTTAGGGGATTCTAAGAAAGAAAATCAACACTAGGCAGTTTAGTGGTTTTAATCTCATTTATTAAGCTCAGGTGTATTAGGTACATATGGAGAAATATTCTGTGAGTTATGAATGTGACATGGTTATCACCCTAAAGGGACTTTCAGTATAGCCATATATTTAATAAACCTTCCCTCTTAAACTAAATAGATCCATTTACAATAGTGCAGGCCAGGAAGATCTGAGCTGTGACCTCAGAGTAGCTTCTCAGGTCGCCTGGAGCTCTCCATGGTGCTTGCACTATGGTACTGTTGCTGGTCTTGTGCCTAAGTTCCTGGTCAGCTCGCTCCGCCTCAGACACCCAGGCTCAGGTCTACTTTACTTCCCCCTCTTTTTTGTTTTACTCCTATCATTTTATAGGTCAAGGCCACCTACTTACAACTTGAGTATGCCAATGTGTATGTAGTGTCCCCTTCTTTTTGCTAAGCCCTGCCTCACCTCTGCTCACAGTGCAGTAGTGCATTCATTTCTGATTTAGATACTTTGAGAACATAATGAATATGATAACCAGAGTATAAACTTTTAAAAATGGTATGGTTCCGCTGACTATTTGAAACACAGCTCTCAGGGTTTCTAACCCATTAAACTCTATCCAGCATCCAGTGTCTATGAGATTTCATGTTCTGTTATGTGCTAGAATAATGCTCCTAGATTCCCTTCTTCTTATCTATAGAAGCTATGAGGTCATACAGGAGTGATGCTTCAAAGCATTCTGAGTGCAGCTTTGCTTTTGGGAGTGTCTTAGTTACTTTTTGCTCGTTGCTGGGACAAATACCCGACACTCAAAGTGAAGGAAGGAAAGGTTTATTTAGCTCACAGTTACTGGAGATTTCAGTCCATATTCTGCTGTCCCAAGGCTGAGTAAAACAGAGCAAAGCACATCCAGTTCAAACTCACACCCTTCTTTCTCCCAACCATTCAGCAGTCTCCCAAAAGCTTTCTTTCTTATAGTCCCTGTGACTCGTGATTATTGTATATTGAGTCTAAGTTTTTGTACTTTAATGCAAGGAAATATTCAACCTCATCAAAATTTTGCAGCAGATCCATTAAAAACAAACATTTTGTGACTTCAGTTGATTTACTTTGCCAGTTGCTTGAAGCATTCTACTCCCTTGGAAGCTCTCTTTGGCCACTTGTTCTTATTTCCTGTCATCTTTCTCTGCTTCCCTTCTCTGAACCATCCAGAGAGAACCAGCAGCATCAAATCCACTGAGAACATCCTGAGAAATGCCTAGAGTAGTTGAACAGTACTCTCTGGATTCTCCTCGAGTTTCCATCCAGCTGTGCCACCTGCTGTATTCATTTCTTTGACAAAATTTCAACCTCTGTTTGTTGTAAAATGAGGATAATATTAGCACTCTCACAGGAGGTTCTGTGAAAATTAGGAAGAATACTTTATGAGAAGCTCAGTCTAAATCTGTTAACATTTTTTCTCACTTTTTCTTCCATTTGTTGACTGGTTTTACTATTAGCACACATAAAACTTTATTTTTACTGCACTAATGTTTACTTGGATAGGGAAATCAGATAAGAAAAAAACCCTACAATTATAGCTTTCATTACTTTTTTAAGCAAAGTTTGGACATTTCTCATGAAGAATTTTAAAATGATATTTATTGTTCTACCTTCTCCAAGTATTACTGTCATACCCTTTTCTCCTTTTCTTTTGGTACCGTGGATCTAACTTAGAACCTTACACTTTCCAGGCAGGTGCTTATGCTGCTAAGCTATCTCCCCAGCCTTGTTGTAGTATCTTTAAGAGAATGATTAAAAATAAATGTGGAAATTAATATTATAGGTTATTTTAACTGAATTAGTTTAATGTTTTCTTTTTTATTATTTTTTAAATAATGCTGGATCTGTTATTTATGGATACATTGTTCCCTTATGCTATTTAATCCTGAGTTATAGAAAAACTGAGTAAAAACTGATCCATTTGGAGATATATTTTATTTACATTTTAAAATTGTGTGCAAATGGTGCTACTATCTACAGATAATACAGAAACATGGAAGGAAGATGTTGTATTATTTAACTTATTATCTTTCATATTTAAGTCTGCTCATAGAGTATAAAACCTATCTTTTTATTTTTTGCATACTTTGTTAGTGTGGCATTTTAAGGTCAAAGTTCTTTTATTTTATAATAATGTTATGTTGTAAAATTATGAATAGGGGCTCCCTATTCATCAAGTCTGGTTTGTTTTAATGGATTTTTAGCAAAGGGAATAACATGTTTTCAAATCCTTTCACAATTTCCAATTTCCTACATGTATTAAGTGTCACTGTTTGAAAGCAACCTTTAATAGCTTATTCGTAAAACAAATGGCAGATGATTAATGATGGAGAAATACCTTAGCAGCAAAACATGTGCCCATTTCTGTCCCCTCCTCACTGCCAAATAAGGTGGAGCCATGATGATACAGGAGATATTCTGTAGTTTTCAAAATGCTGAAGATAGCCTCTGTAACCATGGTATAATTCTGACTATTCACCAGATGTGTATATATATTTTTTCTTTTTTAAATAATATAAAATAGTGATAGAAAAAAGAGCATTAGAAACAATTCAAAACTTGGCTAAATAAAGAAGTAGAAATTCAACAGTGGGTCCTGTATTACATGATGCTATCTTCAAATTGGTTGTTCAGATTACCAGATATAAATGTGCAACATTCATTTAAAGAAAGAACAAGTTATATCTACCTAAGTATAACTTTTCCCTTCTTTCATTCAACCTTTCCGTCATCCCAGTTTTTTCTCCCCATTGGACAAATTCTTTCCCTTTCACAGTACCTTTTATACCTTTTATATTCTCATTACTCTTTTAGGTTCTCACATGAGCAAGATAATATGATATTTGCACATGTGGACCTGATTTATTTTACTTACCAATATAGTCTCTAGCTATATCCATTTATCTACAAAGATCTCAAATTTATTGTTTTCATACCTAAATAATACTCCATAGTGTAAAAATACTATATCTTCTTTATCCACTCCTCAGTTGATGGACATTTGTCTTATTTCCAAGAGTTAGCTACGACAAGTTGTGCTGCTATAAACATGGGTACACATACATCACTGTGGTGTGATGATTTCAGCTCTTTTGGAAAAATATCTAGGAGGGGAGACCTTGCTTGAAGGTGACCTCCAATACTAGCTTCTTGAGGAGTATACATACTGATTTCTATAGTGTTATACCACACTGCACTCCCACCAGCAGTGGAGAAGAGTTCTTTTTCCCAACAGACTTTCCAGCATTTGTTATTGGTTGACTTCTTCATGTTAGCCATTCTTTCTGGTATAAGATTGTATCTCAGTTTTGTTTTAAGTTGCATCTCTTGAATGACCAATGTTGTTGATAATGTTTTCATATATTTATTAGTCATTTGTATCTTTTCATTTGTGAAGTGCATATGCATCTCAGATGCCCATTTTTGCATTGGGTCTTTGAATTTTGGAGGCTTCATTTTTTAAAAAAGTCTTTATATGTTCTAGATAGGAACCCTTGGTCTGAAGGACAGGTATGCTATTATTGTTTCCCACTTTATGGGTTTTCCTTTTATGCTGTTGGTGATTTATTTGATGCATGGAAACTTTGCAAAAGATGAGTTCTCAGGTGTTGATTCTTTGAAGTAGTTCCTGTGCAGTTTGATTTTTGTTCATAAACTCTTTACCTACTCCTGTGTCCTTACTTTCTTTTCCAGGTGATCTAGTGTTTCAGCTTTCATATTTAAATCTTTGACCCATTTTGACTTCAGTTTTATGCATGGTGATAGTCATGGGCCTATTTTAAGCCACTGGCATGTGGAAAGCCAGTATTTCTATCACTATTCATTAAAGAGGCTGTCCTTCTTCCAGTGAACATGTTGGTCCCTTTGTCAAATATAAGGTGGTTTTGTGTGCTTGTAATTGTGTCTACAGCTTCTATTCTGTTCCATTGATCCTCACATTTGTTTGTTGCCAGTGCCATGCTGATTTTATTACAGCAGCTTTGTAGTATATTTTCAAGGTCAGCAATTTTCATGCCTCCTGCCTTTCTTTTCTACTCAGGGTGGCTTTTGCTATCTAAGTCTCTTCTGGTTCTAGATGAATTTTAGGAATGTTTTTCTACATCCTTGTGGTATATTAATGATATTTTAATTGGGTTTGCATTCAATCTGCATAAAAATTTGGGGAGTGTGGCTATTTTAAAAATGTTGTTTCTTCAGGGGCCAGGGAGATAGAATGGCAAGTGCAAGGTCCTGAGTTTGATCCCTGCTTCTGAAAAAAAAAAAAAAAAAAAAAAAAAACCCAGGAAAAAAAAAACAAACTTTTTTTTTTTCCCCCTAGTGGTGGAGCAAGCAATATCTTTAAATTTTCTGAAATCCTTTTTGATTTCTTTTTTCAGAGTAGGATAATTTTTACTGCGTAAATCTTTTATTTGTTTTTGTGAGATAAATTCCTAAATATTTAATGCTCTGGGGTGTTATTGTGAAAGGCACAGTTTCCATAATTTCTCTCTTGGTGCATTTGTTGTTTGTGTATAGAAATGCTATTGGTTTTGACTGTTAACTTTGTATCCTGCTATGCTACTGAATTTGTTTATTAAATCTGCAAGTCTCTTGTTGGAGTTTTTGGTGTCTTCCAGGTGGGGTATCATTTCACCTGCAAATAATAGTAACTCTACTTCTTCCTTTCCAATCCTAATTCATTTTATTTCTTTCTCATATCTAATTGTTTTGTCTAATTTCCAGAACTATACTGAACAGCAAAGATGTCAGTGGGAATGCTTGTTTTGTTCCTGATTTTAAAATGAAGCCTTTCAATTTTGTCCATTTAGTATAATATTGTCTTTTGGTTTGACATAGATGACTTTTATCTGGTTGAGGAAGAGAGCATCTATTCCAATTTTCTATAGTGTTTTCTTATCATCAATGATTGCTGAACTTTGTCAAAAACTTTTTCAACGTCTATTGAGATGATCATGTCATCTTCGTCTTTGGTACTGTTGATGTCATGTATCACATTTTGGTTTTGAACATATTAAATCATGCCTGCCTTCCTGGGATGAATCACATTTGGTTGTGATGTGTAATCTTCTTGATAATTTGCTGTATTCTGTTTGCTCTTGAGGAATTTTGCATCTATATTCACTAGAGAGATTGGCCTATAGTTCTCTTTTTTGATTGGGTCCTCTCACTTTGGTATCAGAGTAATACTTTCTTCTCCGAATGAGTTTGGGATAATTGTTTCCCTTTCAATTTCATTGAAGAGTTTGAAAAGAGTTGGCATTAGGTCCTGCCTAAGACTTGTACAAGTCAGTTGTGAATCCAGCAGGACCTGAACTTTTCTTTGTTGGTAGGGTTTTTATTGTATTTTCAATTTCAGTAACTGATATGGGGTTGTTTAGAATTTTTGTATGTTCTTAATTCAGCTTTGGCAGTTCATATGTATCTAGGAATCTGTCCATTTGCTCTGTATTTTCTATCTTGTGAGAGCAAAGATTTTGGAAATAAATACTGATAATCTTCTGATATTTCTATGGGGTCTGTAGTGATTTCACCCTTTTCATTCCTCATTGAATCAATTTGAATTTTTTCTTTCCTTTTCAAAATTATATTGGCTAGGGTTTTATCAGTTTTATTTATTCTTTCAAAGAACTAACTCTTCAACTCTTGAATTCTTTTTATTGTTTTCTTAATAATCTCCATTGCATTTATTTCTGCTCAGATCTTTATAATTTCCTTTCTACTTTGGGCCTTGGGCTTGACTTGCACTTCTTTTCGCAGGACCTTTAGGTGAAGCATAAGATTGTTTATTTGGGCTTGTTCTATTTTCCTGGTGTGAGAATTTATTGCTATAAATTTCACTCTTAAAAACAGCTTTCATTGTATCCCACAGGTTCCATTAAGTTATATCTGCCCTTTCATTTGATTGTAGAAATTGCTTAATTTCTTCTTTAACTCATCTGTGAACCCTTGGTTGTTCAGGAGAGTGTTATCTGGTTTCCATGTATTTATACAGCTTTTGCTGCTTCTTTTGTCAGTAATTTCCAGTTCCACAGTACTATGGTCAGATAATATGCATGGGATATTTGAGATTCCTTTGTGTTTTTAAAAGCATGTTCTATGTGTTGGCCCATGATCTATTTGGAGAACATCCCATGTGCAGCTGAGAAAATTGTGTACTCTGATTCTGTGGGATAGAATGCTCTGTAAAGCTCTAAGTCTGTTTCTTCACAAGCTTGATTTAGTTCTGTCATTTCTTTGCTTTTTTTTTTTTTTTTTTGCATCTATCTCTTTGTGTCAATGGAGTGTTAAAGTCTATGCTATTGCTCATTTGATTTTTTTTTATGTCTGTTTAAATTTGTCTTATATAGTTGGGTGCTCCTACATTAGGCGCATATATATTTGTAGTTGTTATCTCTTCCTCTTACAGTTATCCCCTAACAAATGTGTAGTGACCTCCTTTGTCTTTCTGTTAATTACACTTGGTTTAAAGTTGACATTGTTAGTAACCAGTATAGCTAACCCTGTTTTTTTTTTTTTTTTTTCTGAGTTCTCATTACATGGAGTATTTTCCTTCTTCTGATGTTCAGTCTAATGATTTCCTTTTGAATCAAATGTTTCTTTTATGTAATATATCATTGGATTTTGTTTCTTGATCCACCCTGCCATTCTGTTTCTTTTGATTGGTGAACTATTATTTTGATAGTTATAACTGATATGCATTCTCATGTTTGCCATATTGTTTTCTTACTGTAGGATCCCAAGTTTTCCCCTTTGCATAGTTACTTGTTCTACTTAGTAGTCCTTTTCTCCCATGCAAGTACTAACCAGACCCGACCCTGCTTAGCTTCCAAGATTAGATGAGATTGGGTGCGTTCAGGGTGATATGACTGTAGACTACTTGGTAGTTCTCTTCTGCTGTTGTTGAAATTGTGGTTATCATTTTCTCTTTCTAAAATATCTGTCAGTTCTCTTTGTAGGGTTGGTTTTGTTGTTATGAATTTCTTCAGTTGTTCTTTGTCATTGAAATGTCTAATCTTTCCATTAAATTTGATAGATAGTTTTACAGAATACATCAGCCTGGCTTGAAAGTGTTTTCTTTTAGAACCTGAAATACTTCATTCCAAGCTCTTCTTGATTTGATGGTCTGTATTGAGAAATCTCATGTGATCCTGATGAGCTTTACATTGTAGGTGATCTGTTTCTTCTAATAGCTTTTAATATTATGTTCCTTGCTCAATTTCTAGGTTCCTGATTATTATATGTCTGGGTTACAAGTATTTTGATTATGGGTAGCTGGAGTTCTATATGCTTCAGTTATCTGTATGTCAGACTCTTTTTCCACATTTGGGAAATTTTCTGCTGCTACTTCTGAAAAAACTCTTTTTATGTTCTTTGTGTTATGTCTTGCTGTTTTGTTGATACCTATTAATTTTGTATTATTTTTCTTTTTATCATCTTGTATTGTTATTTACTGATTTCTCATTATGCTTAAGAGATGTTTCCTTTCATGTTCCCTAGTTGCAATGCTATCTTCAAGATCTGAAATTCTATCTTCTGTTTCATTCAAGTGGTTTTGCAAACTTTCAATGGAATTCTTAATGTACTGTATATCTGTTTGAATCTGTTTCATGCATTCTAGTTCTTTCCTATATTGTTCATTCAGTGTTGCCATCATTTTCCTATTTTCTTCTATTTTTTACCTATGCCTTTCTTAGATTCATCAAGAAATTCTTTCGTGATTGTTGTCACTTCCTTTTTTTTACCTAGCAGATTATTTCTGATGTGATTTCTTTCATAGCCTGATGAAGTTGTTTCTTTATTTCAGTTGCTATCATCTCAGGAGTTTCAGGTTTTTGTGATTTCCAAGTTCTTCTCTTACCTTCTGTCCTGGACTTGTTTTGGGTGGGCCAGAGCTCTGAGATTTCCTTTTGTTTCTTCCTTTGGTAGTTTTTGCACTGATGATGGGGGATGAGACTCTCGTGAGAGTGGGAGGACAGAGTAGCCTCACCAAAGCTCCCCCTGTGTGGTGTTCAATGTAGCTTCCACCTCATTAAGGAGATGGGGGAAAGGTACAGTTCAAGAAGGATCCAACACTGATGAGTGCAGGCTAGAGATGTGCAAGACTCACTCAATGGTGGATTGCTTCAGGGTAGTGCTCCGCAAGACTCCTGAAACTTGCTGTGGTAGTGATGTCTTCCTAGTTGCCTTCAAGTCAAGGACAAGCAGCTGGGCTCAGTGGAACTCAGGAAGATGCCTGGGGAGTTGGCTCTAGGGCTACTGAGTCTCCCCAGCATTCTTCAGGGTGAGGAAAGGCATTTGGATTCTGTGTATATATTTCTAATGCATTTTTATTTGTCATATGTCTTCTCAGTATTGAAATTGGTATCCATACTTGGCGCCTTCATGTTATCTTTTGAATATTTTTCTTGTATTCTTGCCCCCTGTGGTACTTAAATGCTAGTAGTGTGAAGTTTTATTTTTCACTTTGGGACAGAATCTTAGTGATCAATGCTATACAATAAAGCTAAGCTAAGTTTTGTTTCTAAAACTTAGGTTGTTTTTTAAATGTATATTCCTAGACTCCATTACAAGAGGTTCTAATTAAACAAATTTGGAATAGAGTTCAAGTGTCTGCATTTGTAGCATCCTACACAATTAGTGTAGGTGTAGGGCCTGGCACAGGTGGTATCAGATATACCCTTTACAGAAACTGAGACAGAGACCAATGCTAATTTACTTTTGTAGAATGTGCAGTCCTTCTGTGGAGAGTGTGGAGCTTGATCTTTACATTAAAGTCTTACCCTTTCAGTTAGCTTTGTGATATTGGGCAAACGGTTTAAAAACTTAGTATTTTGATTCCTTTATCTGTACAGTGAGAAAAATGATATCTGTTAGAAAGTAATGGGAATTAAATATACAAATGTACTTAAAGAGTCTGGGCACAGAGGAAATGTATTATTATTATTTCCTCTGGCCTGAATCCTTATGCACTTATGAGTCAGCTTAGTGCTTAGTTTGTGATTATTTGGTGCTATCATTGTTTCCCTATGAAGAAAGTTCAGCTACACAGCTTAGACTATATTTATTTTGTATATTTCACTCCACTTACTGCATTGTATAAACATTCACACTTCTTCATCTGTTGTCCCCCAACGGCCATGGGCATGGTAAGAGTGATGAGCATGTCCTAGCAACATTTGCATTTCAGCACTAAATGCCTTTCTGGAACACTGTTCAGCTGAGGATGACATTTGGCTGAAATGTGGAAAGCAGTCAGTTCTTGTGCTTACCTGGCAATGTTCCAAAGGCAAAGATGAAAGAAATATGTTGAACATGGGTGATATTTGTGTCAAAAATTTTTAAACACTCATGCATTTCATCCATATTTACTCATCACTTACCTTGTGAGCAGCAGAGAACAAGAGTCTGTGCCTTTATGAAGCTTTGATAGCTTTACTTCCACTACTAGCTGAATTCACTGAATAATTTGTACATCTTTTACCATTGGTAATGAGATATGTTGCTGAACTTTATGTTAGGGCAGTTCCCTTAGAACATGTACAGCAAAACTTGCATCTTAAAATAAGGAATTATAGCTAAATTTAGAAGGCCCAGGTCAATGCTTCGATTTGTAAACATCATTTTTAATTAAATACTCTGAGTACCACAGTAGTATTCATTGTGACCAGTATCCTGCTTGTCCTTAAACATTTTCAGACCTCTAGCAGTGGGAGGCACTCTGTTCGAATCACTGGCCTTAGTACTATTGATTTCCGAGCTGGTTTTTCCCGGAAGCCCACTCTGGACTTCAAGAAAACGGTCAACCGACCTGTGCAAGGTTTGTATGTGCATGCTGCCTAAACTGGCACAGTAGCTATCCAAGGAAAAACTAATTTTCAGTCTGTGAGTTATCTTGCAGGACTCAGTAAGCTGAAAAGCATAGAATCATTAGCTTAAAGATGGTTTTTTTTTGGCCTCTCACTTATTTTTTAAAGTGTAGTCCCAAGACCAGTGTTATCAGATACTTGGGGCTTTTATAAAATGTAAGGCTCTTGGGGCTCACACCATTGTCCTGAATTAGAACTACAGAAGAGAGGACCTAGAGAGGACCTAGAGAATCATTTTAGCCAGCATACTAATGATTTTTTCTATTTACTAAATATAGAGAAATATTATTTTTTCCTTACTAAATATCTATAAATTGACATACTGTTCAATGAAATGCATGTACATAGTTAAAAAATTAAAGATACCACATACAATTATATGTTCAAAGATGAAACTATTGATGTTCTTAAAAGTTATTCTTGCTCCCATTTTTATTAGGATTCATACTCTGAAAGCTAAAAAAGAAGTTCAATTATAAAACTCAATTGCCATCTTAGTAATTTGTTTCTGGATTTGTTTTTTTTTATTATTGCAGTTTTTTGTAAGGATACAAAATAATGAATATTTAAAAGTACTCATCTAATCAAACATGTAAGAGAATATTCATAGTTCTAATGTTTCTGTATGTATTAACGGTTAAAATACTATAAAGGTAATTATATAGAACTTTCTAGATGCCTGTGATTAGATGTAAGCTTTTTTTTTTTTTTTTTTTTTTTTTTTTTTTTTTTTTTTTTTTTTTTTTTTTTTTTTTTTTTTTTTTTTTTTTTTTTTTGAGACAGGGTCTTGCTGTGCAGTTCAGGCTGGCCTTGAGCTCACTTTTGTAGCCCAGGCTGGTCTCGAACTCGCACCGATCCTCCTGCCTCAGCCTCCCGAGTGCTGGGATTACAGTAGAAAAGTTTATAATATTCATCTTATGATACTTAGATGTCATTATAATGCAAATATTTATTTCATGTATGACTTCAATTGCATGCTACCTATAAATAATAATAAAGTCTTTCTCTTGTAGGAATACCAACCTATGTGCTGTTGAATACTTCTGGGATTTCTAGTCCAGCCAGAGTAGATCGACTTGAGCTTCTAAGTATCTCAGGAAGTTCCCTGAAGACTATTCCTGTTAAATATTACCCAGATCGAAAGCCTTATGGCATATGGAATATTTCTGACTTTATCCCACCAGATGAGGCTTTCTTTCTCAAAGTGACAGGTTATGACAAGGATGATTATCTCTTCCAGAGAGTGTCAACTGTTTCTTTTTCTAGTATTGTCCCAGGTAAGACATCATTCTCTACAACATGGGCATATGGATAGCTTCAGGAGGCCTGGTGGTACAGAATGGACTATAAAATAAGCTGTAAGGTCTTCAAATTACTACTTTGTCACCAAATTGATTAGCATTTACATATATGTAATAGCTCAGTTTTTTTAAATCAGTAAGTAACATGTCAGTGTAATAACCAATTTAATAGGTTATCTTCCTGATTGTAGATTTGGATATTTGATTAATTTAATCAATTCTAAGAGCATGTACTAGGAATTTCTCCTACTCTGTCCCTTAAAAAAGCTTGATGAAGCTATCTAAATTCACATAATGTTTAAATACAGTTGTCTGACTCCTTTAGCTTCATGAGCAGTAGTATACTGTGAGCAACTGAATATCATCCTGCTGTGATTGAATTAGTTAATTATTAAAGTATCTTATTATCTTCTGTAGTATGGAGATGATATCACAGACTAAGCATTTAGGTAACATTCAACTTATTTATACATTTCAACTTATTTATACTTGAGCTTCTATTCTCAAGGCTAACCAAATTGACCAAGATTCTAGAACTACAGCATAAAATAGGACCTACATCAATATGCAGTTACTGTTTCTGAAACTGTATTATGCAGTAATGAATCAGCTTTGAAAAAAATAAAGTTAGTTAAAGTAATTTTTAGTGACTTTGTCTAACAGGAATGCACAAGATTTAGAGGAGTAATTTAAATATGAAACTTGTAAATGCATTTACAAGAAGAAACTAATATCATAATTTTTGGCCTATGTTTTTTCTTCTAGATGCTCCAAGGGTTACAATGCCCACCAAAACCCCAGGGTACTACCTACAGCCTGGCCAAATTCCCTGCTCTGTTGAGAGTCTTCTGCCCTTTACCTTGAACTTTATCAGAAATGGAGTTACACTTGGAGTAGACCAGTATTTAAAGTGTGTAAACATTTCCACCAGTAATAATTTATAGTATTAAACATGTACTTATTTCAGTGACTTCTTTGCTGGAAAATTTTACTTACTTTATTATGTTGTAATTTTAAAAAAATCATTTATTTATTTATTTGTTTATTTATTTATTTGGTACATGGTCTTGCTATGCAGCTCAGACTCATAGCAATCCTCCTGTGCCAGCCTTTGCTGGAAAATTTTACTTACTTCATTATGTTATAATTTTTTTAAAAAATTATGTATGTATGTATGTATGTATGTATGTATGTATTTATTTATTTATTTGGTACATGGTCTTACTATGCAGCTCAGACTCATAGCAATCCTCCTGTGCCAGCCTCCTCAGTGCTGGTATTATAGGTATGTGCCATCATACCAAGTTCTGGTGGCTGGCATGGTGCACCTGGCATTCTGGGGCCAGCAAGTCATGCGGTACCTGAGACTAAATCTGGTACTTGTGCTTGCCAGGCAGGCACTTAGACTGCTGAGCCATCTCCCCAGCCTGAATGTATTGCTTTTTGACATATCATGAAACAAGCTACATTTTGAGAAAAAAAAATACTGGGAATTATTTCACCAAACTTTTAGACCATTAGCTCAATATTAATGTAACTTATTAAGTATCTGATAGTCATAGTTTATACCATCCTTTTATGGGGCGGTCATTTTAAGCAAAAATGTATGGCAAAAGTCCTCAACATGACTAGAATATTTTCCATTCTTTAAAAATTGAATTGAGTGGTTTCTTGCTCCTTAGTGGATCTTGATAATTTACTTAGCTTCATATTTTATGAGCAAAAGCATAAGTGACCAAGATACCAAATGATGAAGCTACATAGTTGGCTGATTAAATGAAATAGTTCTGTTTTCTGTTTAAATAATAACATTCTTCAAAGACACTTGAGGTTCTTTATAAACATTAATTCATTAACTCCACACAATTCCTGGGAGGCAAGCCACAAGAATTCTTTTCGTCATTTTTCCAGCTCTGTGGTCGGCATTCAGATATGACATGTCTTGCTGAACTGTAATATCTTGGATGTGTACATCTAGGATGTGAGAGGCTAGAGACAGAATTAGACATAAGTGATGATAGAATGATGGTCTTATCCCGACTCACTCATATGTCTCTGCTTTAGCTTCCCTTGTAATGTGAAATAAGTGACTCTGTCTTTGTTGATGTTAGTCACTTTGGTCACTAGGGGATATAGCAAGGGTTCACTTTGCCTTAGCAACAAGGACATGTTTCTACTGGACATGTTCTTTTTTCCTTCCCTAGATTTCATTCCTTAAGAACGTGAAAAATATGTGGCTAAACTAGTGCTTGCTTAAAGTGAAAATTTTACATGAAAAAGATGACTATTTTCATGTAACATTTCACAAATAAGGGAAAACTAAGCCAAGTATAATGATGTAAAAGTATTCTCTAAGCAATAAGCAAGCTGGTTATATGACTTTGAAAAGATTACTTGTCATTGAACTTTCCTAATTTTAAAATTAAAGACTTAGGGCTAGAAAGATTGTCAATTTATATTCTAAGATTTTCATGAATCTAAAGTTTTGATAAATTCTAATGTGGTATATGCTTGACTCTGAAGCAGATGCTGCAGAGAACACCAAAGATGTAGACATCCTAAATTTCGATTTCCCAACTTAAGAGTACTTCCTAGAAAATCACAATTTCAAACTTGTACCTTGTTTATTGCATTTAAACAGCCATAATATAGTTTAAATGACCAATATAGAAGGCAAAGATACTCCATCTTCTTCTAAACGTGATGCTGAAAACCATGTACATATAGTGCGTGTAGGAATTAAAAATTAACAGATGTGAATAGGTTTAGTTATTATAATACACAGAACAATAATCTTGATTGGTTTTTCACTTTCCTAATGGTAGGAACCTATGACTTAATATTGTCTTGCAAATCCTACGAAAGTAGTGCAAATGAGTTAAGCTCAGTAAGTTCTTCTGGTTATTTGATGGGGGTGTAATTGTCTGCAGGGGGGAAATTTGGGGATGTCCTCTGGTGCTATGATCTCTTATACTGCCTTCAGATTAGCATCTTGATATGTAAGGAGGCTTTCATCTTTATTATAGCTAGAATTTTAAAAATGTGAATAGTTGCAATGATGAAAAACATTATGAAAATATTTATGACATTTCAAGTGCATCTTAAAATAGTGTAATTCCTATAGTTGCAGATTATTAGACTATTTCAAAGAAAAATTAAATATCTACTACTGTATTTCCAGAAAATAAGCAGTTTGGACAGTGCTAAAAGACAAAGAATAAATGTTACTATTAACTGAATGAATATTATTAATGGAATGAATGCATAATATAGAGGGATTCTTGTAGTCTAAATGATAGAATTTCACTTAAAATTGATAGTTTTAAAATTATATGAATCAGGTATGGTATATATCATCATATATAATTTATATATAAGAAAATAAAGAATAATTTTTCTTCTTTTTTTTTTCTGAGCCGGGGGAAAGAAAGCTCCTGTCCTAGAGAGGGACTGAAGGGGGACCCCTGAGCGGGTGTTCTCCAATTTTTCTTGTTAGAACTGAAAATTTCATTTCCTATCTACACATTTCTAACAACCTAGCTCAGTGTGTTGGTTATAATCTTCATTGAGTATAGTCAAAAACTGGAAAAAGTAGGGAAAGAAGAGAGATTAACAATTATTTTCAGCTCTTTTATATTTTAACGTAGAAAGTAATTCTTCAAAGAAATTTGCAGGCTTCATAATTATTGTCATCATTGTACCTTCTGCTCTGAGTAGAAAAGTTTTAACTTTCTTGTTAAAAATAGAGAAATTGTGTAATTTTTAAGATAAAAGTAATTCTGCAGTTTTATCAATTCAGTTTTCTTTATACTGCCCTTTGAATGATGCCTTCAAAAAGAAATAGATCATTGCTTTCAACCGAGTCTTACCTTTATAGTAACTATTTTTTCTATTTCTCACTCCCCAGAGAGTCCTCCACTATAACCTGGGATATTGAAGAAGTCACTTTGTCTGATGAAGGCTCCTACGAATGTGTAGCTGTCAGCAATGCAGGGACTGGGCGGGCACAGACATTTTTTGATGTATCAGGTACTTATCCCTGAGTTCTTTTGTGGTTGCCAGTGTACTGCTAGAGCTTTAAATGGGACTTTTGCTCACCAGTTTTACACAATAGTGTTTATGATTTTGTAAAATAATGTCTGTCCCTCACTGTATTGTGTGCTGAAGTCCTGTCTTCACCACATGCCAGCTGTTTGACCTTCCTTGTGCCATCAGGGACTCAACATTTTAGTTTTCTTAACTGCAAAATGAATGTAATAGGAATAGTAGCTCTGTCACAAGGAGAAGTTGTGAGAATTATCTGTTAGATGTAATTATAAGACAGCTTATCATATAGAAACAGTTGATGTGCAGTTATTGTTATTAGCATTGTTATTCTAAGGCCCTATTACTGTTTTAGGTAACTACATGACATATCTTTTTGAGAAAATAAAGCTTAGAGACAGAATCTATTGTGAAAATAACAAGGTTAAGCATCCCCTTTCCTTCCCATATCCACAATGACCAGGATATTTTATGAATATATTTTTATGTCTAAATTGAACAAAAGAGTGGAAGTGTTCATATTCTAGGCCAGTGGTTCTCAACCTGTGGGTTGCGACCCCAGCAGGGGTTGAATGACCAAAACACAGGGGTTGTCTAGAGCCATCGGAAAATACATATTCAAACCCATGCTATGCCATGGTGAAATATTATTTATTGGAATTAGTAACAAATATTTCTCAACATATAATTAAATATTGTTTTGTGATTAATCACTATGTTTAAATTATGTTTGATTTGTAGCAATGAGAATACATAATGCATATCAGGTATTTACATTCTGAATCATAACTGTAGCAAAATTACAGTTTTGAAGTAGCCATCAAAATTATTTTTTGGTTTGGGGTCACCGCAACATGAGGAACTGTATTGCGGGGTTACGGCATTAGAAAGGTTGAGAACCACTGGTCGAAGCTCTCAGAGCCTTGGTGTCTACAGTCTCGGTTCTAAGAAGGAAAGAATTAAAGCTTGTTATTTGAAATTTAAATATATGTGTGTATATTTCCAGTGCATAGATAGGATTCATATTTTATAAAGTAAAATATATTAAAATAAAAATTTCCGGGCCCAGCGGGATGGCTCAGTGGTCTAAAGCGCCTGCTTGGGAAAGCTTGGGTGGCTTCAGGGACTGCGGTTCGATCCCCGGCACCACATGCTGCGCCAGCCCTCGGGGTGGGCTGAGCCGGCCATAAAAATGAGTGAATAAACAAATAAAGGTTCTGAAACAAGAAAAAAAAATAAAAAAAAAAAAAAAATAAAAATTTCCCCTTAATCTCCCAGATTCATAAAGAAAATATCTATACATAGTCACTGATCAGGATTAAACCACTTAATATGTATCCGTAGATGAAACTTTATGGCTTTTGAACTTAACATTGCTGTGTTTAATAGTAGCTATTTTGTCCTAAATATGGCTACTGCTGACGGGTTCCTATCTATGTGTGTTTTTATAGTACTGGCCTATATCTTCTTGAGATAATTTTAAATTAAAAAAAGTTAATCATAAAACTCTTTAGAAATCCTGGGTAAGTCCAAACAAAACCTTGAAACAGATGCATGTAAATCTGGCAGATGTGTATTTCTTTGGGTAAAACCATTTGTATTGTTTTACTCTTAGAAAAATAAAGATTGTTCTCTGAAGTAATTTTGTAGTTCATATACATCACAAACTATTCAGGTTTTCATCTCCAAAAATTATGAAAAACGTTGGAATTGTGTCAACATTGCTCAGCTTCTAAGAAAACAAACACTTGAGTATTTTTAGTTTTTCTCAGAGATACTAATTAGGAGAAGGGAAACAGAGAAAGAGGTTTGAGTGAACTAATTCAGGTAAATTGCAAAAATACCTGAGACATACAAGTAAGAATTTGTGAGCTGCTATGAGTTTGGCTGTGTGGTGTGAGGAACTTCTTTTGATGGAGCACCCTACACGTACCCTGCGAATACCACTGTTGTGTGCCAGCCTGGCAATGATGCAGGTAGGAAATCCTTTTCAAGTCTTGTTGCACACTCAGTTATGAAAGAAGAGGGAAGAAGCACTGATATGGTAATGGCAGTGGCTGCAGGAGCAGAAGCAACAGGCAGGGGCCCCTTAGATTTGACAGAGTAGGTATTTCCTGTGGAGGTGGCTGTTGCCCACATACTTAACCTTTACCTCCATCTGTTGTGAATTTCCCTCAGTCTGGCTGAGGTCACAGTTGGTCAGCCCTGCTGGAACTGTTCATCAGCACAGTGGGGTCAGGGGTCAACTCTCTGAATTCTCAGATCTCATACTTTGTAAAGGAGTAATAGGGAAGATAGTGATACCCTTGTGTAACTCCTGTCATTATATAGTCTACAGTCAAGGAGCACTTGAGACAGTTTAAAGAAAGCTAAATATCTTATTTTTTTTAAATTTTTATTTATTTGATATAAGGTCTCACTACACAGTTCAGACTCGTAGTGATCCTCTTATTTTAGCCTCTCCGGTGCTGGGATTATAGGAGTGTACCACCACACTTGGTTTTAGCTTTGGGTTAGCACAGCAGGCCTGGGGTTCTGGGGCCAGCAAGGCATGCAGTACTGTCAGTTGAACCAGGGTCATTGAGCCTGGCCGGCAGGTGGTTGGATAGCTAAGCCACCTCCATAGCCCTGAAAAGCTAAGTATTTAGCCAATGTGCTACTTTCATGTTTTTTTAGCACTTCATTGTATGTTTAGGAATTTTTATTTCATTTGAAATACTGATTATCAGCCAGGCGTGGTGGCACACGCCTGTAATCCCAGCACTCGGGAGGCTGAAGCGGGAGGATCAGTGAGAGTTCGAGACTAGCCTGGGCTACAAAACTGAGCTTAAGGCCAGCCTGAACTGTACAGCAAGACCCTGTCTCAAAAAGACAAAAAAAAGAAAAAAGAAAAAAGAAAAAAGAAAAAAAGAAATACTAATTAACAATTATTTTAAATACAAACTGAGTGAAGAAAGCATTGGGCTTTACTTTCCAAATATATAGAAACTAGCAAAACAAACAACAAAAAAGCAGGGCCAGCCAAGTAGCTCACTGCATTAAAGCACCTGCAAACAGGTACAGGGGCTGGGGGTTCAATGGCCAGGTCTGCTGTGCTGGCCCTACCCCTGAGGGCTGCGATGGCAATTGAGACTGGAAATTGTGGTATGGGCATTGTAACCCTAGCTTTTGGGAGGCTATAAACAGGTGGATTACAAGTCCGATGCAATGAGACACTGAACACCCTGCAAACAAACAAACAAACAAACTGAAAAAGTGTCAAAATTTCATACTTCTACAATGATATCGAGTACTTAATATTGAATTAATAATATCCCTTAGTTATTGCAGACTGATGAGGCCCACAACCTCCCAAAAGAGTGGACAGTGAAGCCTTAAATAAATGAGACAAATGGTATGATTTCAGGGCCCAGGAGAATCAAAAACCCTCTCACAGAGCTTGAGACTTTCTGGGGTTCTAGACCTGGAACTTCTGTGGGTGCCCCTATGTAATAAAACAATGGAACAGGCTACTGAAAAAGATGCAGGATTCTGGGTAGGACTTGGGAATCTTTTCAAAAGCTTCTCCTAGTACTACAATATGTTAATTTAGGAGAACTATGTTATCTCCAGGAAGGCCTTCACTGCAGGAGTGAGAAGCCTGCAGCTACTGTCTTTATCTAGCTAATGGAGGAGGCAGGGGTCAGGTGCCCTTAGCTATGGCATTGTCTTGTCTTTTGAGGTCTCAGGACTTCACCCACCAACGCAGGCTTCAGTGGGACTGGTGACTCACAAAGCTTCACTTACTATGGGTCTGTTGCCCTGAACCTTGGGAAAACTCACAAGCAAACACAAAAAGCCAACTGTTAATTTAACACTACTGCGTAGTTCTATTAATTTTTCCGTACTGATTTTTTACGGAACCCAAAATCCCTCATCCAATGAACACATATATAAACTCAGAGTATTTGGAATTGTGGATTTGGTAAAATTCTGAATAGAAAAATCTTCCTGGTGGGGTGTCAAAGACAGGAAACCTTAAGCTCTAGTTATATCATATGCTTCTAAAATAAATCAGACTTGGAAGTAATTTTGTGCCATCTTATCATCTAATAACTAAAGAAACAGAAGCCTAGAGCAGTCAGATAAGCCATTTTGGTGAGTGTATGGTGAGAGGTGGATTCCTGGCCTTCAGATTCTAATCAGCGATCCTTCAGGTCCGAGGCAATGCTTGTGCTGCAACTTGCTTCGGTACCACATCCTAACCTTGGTGTGCTTTCACCCAGGAAGTCCCTTGTCTGTGCTCCCAGAACTAAGTCAGCTAGTAATGATAATCTTTCCTCTTTCACAGACTGCTAGAGTTCTTGTTCATCACTCCCCTCTCTTCAGCAAATTCATTCGCATGTGTATAGAGATGCTCTTGCTAGCATCTCCAGGTGTTTGCGCGTTGGCATCTCATATGTTTCAAACTTTTCTTTCCCTGGGTTCTAATTATTTTTAAAGAGAATAAAAAAAAAATAATGAAAGAATTAGAAATGATACAGAATTTCACTAAAAATGAGAATAGGAATTCAACAATAGTTGTTACATTGCATGTTGTTGTCTTCAAATTAGTTGTTCATGGATGGATATAATCATGCAAAATTGGTCAAAAATTAAAAAGGAGAAAAACAATTAAGCATTATCTATTCCTTTCAACAGAACAGCAGAAATAAGCAGTGTAATGATCTCAGCCATCATACATAATATAATATATATATTTTTTTCCTTTCTATTTCTTGTCTCCTTCCCCTTGCCCCAGTTTTTCCTTCCCTTTGAGCAGTTCCTTTCTCTTTTGCAGTATCTATTGGTTTTATTTACTCTTTTAGGTTCTTACACTAGAGAGACAGTACAATGTTTATACATGGAACCATTTTGTGTACGTGTGTATGGTAGTACTGAGGACTGAACCCAGTGTCTCATGCACTTTAGGTGAGCTCTGTAGCACCACATCACAACCCCAGTCCTATTTAAAATCTTTTCTATCCACATAAGTTATTACAAAGTTGTTGTTTTACTTTGTAATTTATATTTGAAGGAGAAATAGCTCCTGAGACAGGGTTTGCGTTATTGGGGATTTCTCCAAGGAAGGCACCTGTATGGGAAGGAGGGAAGAGGGAAGATCTGACCGGCGATGCAGCTTCAACAGTGACCTCATGTGGTCTCACTGGAGCTGTGGAGCTGGGACAGCCCTAATTGGCTCAGGCTTTACTCATCATTAAGTGGTTATTGAATGAGGGCTGTGACTAGAAGTGCTCTAATTTCAGTATGTTAACTTGGTAAGACCTTGCAGCTGTAAGAAGTCTCCCCTCAATGATCTTATTGTTCAGAAAGGGAAATGGAACTGCCAGTAAATTCACTTACCTAAATTCACCCAGCGATGCAGGAGTAGGACCTGACAGCCTGTCATTGCCAGATTCAGCAAATAGAAAAATAGGATGCCCAAGCACAACTGAATTTCAAGTGCGTCTCAAATGCTGCATATGCCATAATAAAATATTATTTGATGTTTGCCAGTGTCCTTTATTTTGTGTGTCAACCGTAGCTAGGCTGTAGTCAAAACTTCCTAATTTTGTCACATATTGTTTCCACTAGATTAACTTCCTGTTTTCATTGAAGGTTCTACAAACATGGCAGAATGATAAAAAATTACGTTTATTTTTAAAAGTAATTTAAAAATAGCACATAGAAAAAGGCTGATATATAAAAATAAATATGAAAGAAAATATACAAACATTTCTGTTGCTCAGAGACAACCACTATGGTGTTTGTTATGTTTGCTTCCAGTCTTTATTCTAGGCTTCTGATGTTTATCTGCTTTTGTTCATAGCCCTGAATACATCAGGGTAAACATGATCCTGAGTATCTGACATGGTTTTGTATGTTAACTAAAACAAAGAAATAGATTTTCAATTAGCAATTATCATCAGTTTTTATTGCTATATTATTCATAATGAATTGCTGTGGGAGATGGTTCTAAAGCATTTGGCAGAGTGAGCTGTAGAGAAGGAATTTAGGTTTGGCTTCAAAACTAGAGCCATATGGGATTCTCTTGGAAATGTTGCTTAAATATTTAATTAGCAGCTGGGTTTTGAACAAATCTGAAGTATGTATGTGTTCATTACTCAGGGTCTTTTGTGTACATGTTTCTTGCCTGGAGGACACTGGCCCATGGCTATTGCTCTTCTTAGTGAGATAGCAACCCTCTTGAGGCCAGTAGTGCCATAGTTTTTCTATGTCTGCTGCCTTTCTGTACCTTTAAAAAAAACCACTATATAAATAATACCACTTTTATCAAAACTAAAATGAAAACATTTGCTTCATTCCACAATGCTAAATCTATCAAGCCCTATCCTTTTGCTATGCCTTGGTGATGCTGACTTTATAAATTTGGACTTGGGTATTCTTTGGTGTGTAAATGTACACTGATTTTTAAACTATCTTTTAACTACTTCCTAATTGGGAGGTGGGGGGGGACCATTGGCATATGTATTAATGAGTAAAGTCTGTTGCCCTGCAGATTTGTTACCTACATACTTGTTTACTCAGTTTTTGAAACATATGCAGTATACAGGTAAGCATGGTGGCTTTGAGGTCTCTTGACTTGAGTCTTTTGATTTCATACAGAGCCGCCTCCAGTCATCCAAGTGCCTAATAATGTCACAGTTGCTCCTGGAGAGAGAGCTGTTTTGACATGTCTTGTCATCAGTGCCGTGGATTACAATCTAACTTGGCAGATCAATGGCAGAGATAGAGTGGCAGAGCCAGCACGGATTAGGACATTGAGCAATCTCTCCCTGGAGCTGCGGAACGTGAAAGTCAGCGATGCTGGAGCGTACCAATGTATGGTTTCCAGTGAAGGTGGATCTGCAGTAGGTTCAGTTTTCCTCACAGTGCAAGGTACAGTCCTTATGTAACTTCTGAACTATGATGTCCTTCAATCTCTGCTCTTCCTCATAAATTATGAGATTGACAATATGTAGCAAAACAATTAGTTTTCAATGAAAGAATGCTTGGATATCATCAGTTTTGTAAAGCTCAGATGGAACTGTCACTAACAAATCAGCAGTTTTACTAAATAATAACTAATCTTACCACTTGAAGAAAATATGAAAATTCTTTCCAGATGATTTAATAGTTGCAAATTCTCTAATCTATCATGTGGATTTTAGAAAAAATTCCAGCTGTTTAATTGGTTCAAAAAATTTAAGTACTAAATTCTTTCATGTTTCACAAATTCACTTTTATTTTTAAATTAAATTTACCAGCACACTTTTTTGTACTAATATATTTTAAATAAAATTTTAAGATGTTTCTTATCTTGGTGAAAGTTTATTGAAATATAAACAATTTTTCCTCTTAATTTTCTTATATAATATTTATTGAAAATAAACTAGTAGCAAATGTTCTTGAATTATCTCCATGTGTGTAAATCAAATGATCAAATAACCAAAATCAAATGTGTTAACAATCTGGTTTAATGGATAGCTATCTATCTGTCCTTCAGAATCACAAAAAGAAAATAAAAAACTGCTTCCAAGTTTTTCTTTCCTTAGGATCACTTTGCTTCCACATACCTATAGACAGGCTGGAAGTCAACATAATAACAAAATTGCTGTCACTGTTTTTTGTTCTTAAACTGAAAGATTTGGTTGCTGCCTCAGGAAAATATTAAATTCAAATTATTTATGTGGGCGAGCATATCAGAATGGGGTCTGGATATTTGATGATAGCATTAGAAATAACTTTATAACACATTTGATACAATATTCTCAGGTAATTTTTTTTGCAAGGTTATCTTAGAAAGTGACCATTTATTATTTCAAGGTTAATACTTCGCATGTTATTAATGACAAGAAAGTGCAAGTACTGTGAGAATGAACAGAATTGATGACATCTAATTACTGTTTTCTTCTTAGTAATTAGTGCACAGTTTGCAATTTGAATGTTTCTGTTGTTAGTTGATCTAGTAAAACCTCTAGGTTTCTTCAAAATAAATGGTTCACTACATTTCCACATGGAAAATTCCCAGATCATTTTAATCAATTCAAATAGCAACTTGGGTTAGTAGAACTCTGGAACCATGCTAACAAACTGATTGTTTCAGATAAAGTAAATAGTAATGGAGTTTTGGAATTTAGTATTGGTTTTTCACTTGAAGTCTTTTAAATGGGATTATAAAATGTCAGATATTTCTTTGTTTCCTCAAGTAATTTTTTAGTCCGTGTTTGTACTTAGTTCAGTAGACCAGTGATCCTCAAGCTTTCATAGATAAAAAATTATCCAAGGAATTGTTTTTCACAAAGCAGATTTATAAAACCTCATGTTCAGAGATTTTGGTGTTGAGTATCTCTGCTTTTTGATGAGAGATACGAAGGTTGAACCTCAGAGCCTTTCCAAGGAACTACGTCTCTACATCTTTAGTTTTTGTTGTGAAACAGAGTCACATTAAGTTGCTTAATTGTTGAGGCTTTGCTCAAAGTCTCAAGCCCCCTGATTCTGCCTCCAGAAGTGCTGAGATTACAGATGTACAACGCTACACTCAGGTTGCATTGACTTTTTTTTTTTTTTTTTAACCAACTTCTTTAGTGGTACCATGAATGTTTTTCTGAAAAATCACTTTTAAATTCATTCTACAGAATGAACTTTCTAATCGAAAAATGTGCATCTTTAAGGGAGCTATTGACTCTCGTCTTGCTGGTAAAATAGTTATTTCTCAGTGCTAAATGAACACTGAGATAAGATGTTTATTTTAATCCATGTTTTCTATAGCAGAATATCTGAGATTTGGTAATTTATGGAGAAAAGAGATTTATTTTGCTTAACAGTTCTGAAAGCTAAGAAGTCTCTTAGTATCGGGCCACGATCTGCATGTCTTCTGCTGAGCGCCTCACTTGCTTCCTAGCATGGCCGCAGAGGAAGGTGAGCTTGCCTGTCAGGAAGAGGCCCAGGAAGTGGGGGAGAGGGCCAGCCACTCTAGAAGTGCCTAATGGAGGCCCTTAGAGTAAGAATTCACTCCGAGGGAGGGAGACAGCCATGAATACCTCTTAATGACATAATCATCTCCAGGAGGCTCCACTCACCAACATTATCCCAGGAAATCACTTTGCAACATGAGTTTGGGAGGAAATAAACTGTGTTTAAGCCATAGCAGTGTTCCATAATGTACAAAACACAGATGCAAAGCATATGACTTTACCTGATTGCTAGATAGTGTGACAGATGGCCAATGGTAGAAATCTGTTTTGAGTCACTGTGTTTTGGTATGTCTTGTTGGCCTTGAGGCCAAAAGGCCTATTTTAAATAAAAAATGTGTTAAGAATCTAACAAAAATGTATTTTAACAATGATCATGCTTATTAATAATACATCATTGACAAGAGCTCTCAGTATTATGGGCTAGCAAGAAACCATGAATGTGCTTTGAGAAACTGCTTCATTCATAAGATAAACAGTGATAGCCTGAGGTATAATTCATGGCAATAGGTGATGGTTATAGACTGCTGATATTAAGTCTTAAATTAATAATTAATTATAATTTTGTGCAACTAAATATTCTTAGAGGAATAAAGATATGTCTAGAAAATATAAAGATAATTATTTAGATTGAGTGTACACTCTAGGAATACACTTTAGTGTTGCAGTGCAATTAATGACATAATTGAGCTTAACTCAGTAGACCAAATTATGTTGTTAGCTTTCCAAAGGTGTGTTTGTAAACCGCTTCTACCTAAAATATTGCTAAGACATAAAAATTCTTAACATTATTTGTTGTAATTTTATAAAATCAAATTAGCCACAATTGTCTGATTAAAAATAGCATGTATACCTAAGGCTCCAAAACAAGGCAAAAGTGAAGGATAATAAAAACTAATGGCAACAACAGTTAAACTATAGGCATAAATATGTACATACATATATATTCAAATATATGCATATTTGATATTTATTTACATTTTAAGATTAGTGCAGTAAAATTCTGAACAGAGGCCCCTCTTTATTCTGTTCCCACGAAAACAGAAAGGAAGTACTTTCATTTTTCTGTTGGTCCAAGATGAAAACGTTGCTGTAGGGGAAAATATGTTTCCTCAGGCTGAGTGGTAGCTCTAGCTCTGACTATTTAGTTGGAAGCAGGACAGAAAATGAGCAGGCATCTGGTGCAGGGTAGAAAATTGTAAGCTGGGGTGTGCGTAACTCGAAGTGTATGGTTCCCATCCATAAACATATTTGGAAGCAAGAGAGACTCGATAGGAGTACATGCTAGGAATCTCAGCAACAGAGGTAGCTGGAGAGCATCATGTCTTGGCCGGAGGAGGCTCATAGATGAGAAATGGGCAAGAAGCCACCCATCAGCTCCCTCAGCTGTGGGGATGAAAGGGACATTCAGCTGCAGCAGCAGTGGCCAGAGGAGAGAGCCAGAGCAGTCTGAACACTTTGTTAAAAGATGCTGAGTCTGGATTGGAAACAAATAAAACCAGACAGAGAAATAGCATAGGACCTAAGAGAAAGCACTGAGGAACAAAACAAGTGGTAGGCACGGAAGACTTAGAAGAAATAGATGCTTTGAAAATGATTTATTCTGGACTGGAAAAAAAAAAAAAAAGGTGTTTGGAATCATCAGTGTGTTTCCAAAAGGGTTAGTTTCTTTTAAGTGAAATTATGCATTTATGAGGCTAGAGCTAGCTAAGATGAAAGGACAAGGGCAAGTGTGATGGAAACTGTAAGGTAGTAGTCGATGTTAAGAAATATGGTACATGGCTAAATAGAGGTGTGCCGAGTGGGGCTCTGTCATAGAGAAGAATCAGGGCGACAGACCAGAGGCTGTTTCAGTAGGAGTGAGTGAAAGAGAGTTGTGGAGGCTGAGAAGGAAGCAACAGGAACTCTAAGCATCATGCAAAGGCTGGATGACAAAGTATAGGAAACAACAGAGCAGTTGGTGAATTCAGCTGCTCAAGGGGAACTTGACACTTCTGGGAAAAGATAATCAGGAAAGTGACAGCAACCTACAGCATATGAGCAGCCATTTGTCCTACCTACAGGATAATTCTACAGTCCTTACAACATTGGGAAGATGGATGAGCTAAAAGCCTTCTGCTCAAAAAAGAAAAGAAAGAAACCCACTCTGGGCCTCCTTTCACCACCCCATGAGGTCAAACAATGACTTTTAGGTGCTGTGTTGGCCTAGAGGTCAGCAGCTGCTTTCCTAAAGCCCACCTCCCCCAGCCTTAGGCTGGTTATACCTTTCAGTGGGTAGAAGAGAGCCACCTCAGTTTCATGCAGTATCAGAACCAGTAGCTATCATAAGGACAACCATGAGTCTCCCCTGCACTTGCCCTCTAGGAACTAGGGAAGGTGTCCTCCCCACCTGTAACCTTGGCTTTTTTTTTGGCTTTTTTTTTTTTGGCTTTTTGAGACAGGGTCTCACTGTGCAGTTCAGGCTGGCTTTGAGCTCACTTTTGTAGCCCCGGCTGGTCTCAAACTTGCAGCGATCCTCTTGCCTCAGCCTCCCAAGTGCCACCTGTAACCTTGGAAGTGTAGCAACAATTACTGTGAATTCTTGAGTGCACTATGATCTTCCCACTAGGAGATAGGAAATGTCTAGGTTGCTTCCTGCAGGCCTGAAAACACAGTTATCGGTAGCTGCAAATCACAGCTCCACTTGTATTCATCTCTCAGGAACTAAGAAAGATCTTCCTAGCTCATGGGCTTATAACTGTTGCTACAATTGCAGAGTCCCAACTTTACCCACTAGTCCACTGGGAGCTGGGAAGTGCCCCAACTGCATTTCTCAGCTCCAACCTCCAGTAGTACTGACATTTTATCCAGCAGGAGCTAAAGAACCTCTGGTTCCCAGCTGTGGCCTTGGAATTGCTGTTGCTGGCACAGAAAGCATCTGCATCACCTAGGTTTGTCACTGGGTACTCAAGAAAGTGTCTCTGTATTCTGAAGTCCTGTAGCTCTAGGGCTATGGCTACAAATACCGCATGACTTGCCCCACTAGAACTTGCTCCGTGTGATCTAGGGACATTTCCGTCCTTTTTGGCAGCTCCAATCCACAGATACCAAAGCCACAAAGTTCAGCCTCACATGTGCTTAATTTATGGGACCTAAGGAGGATCTCCTTTGTCTCCTACACCTCTGCAATAAATGTCAGTGCCACAAGCCAATATATTACCTGCATATGCCCCGGAAGACCTAGAAAAAATCTCCTCAATACCCAATGGATACTGGATCACAGCTGCTGTGCTAAAGGCCCTGTTGCTAACTGTTCTTGTCCCTTAGGACTTGAAGAAATTATCATTTAGGGCCCACAGCTCCCCAAAACAGGCTAGTAGATCTGCAAGGCCCAGCACCAACTGCATTCACACAGAGAAGCCCACACAGAGAAGGTCCATATTGCTTTCCAAAACATCAAGTTCATAGTTAACAGTGTTGTACATAGGTACTAGCATCAACTATAACATCCTATAGGACATAGAGAGGGTCATGTTGCATCCCGTGGCTGCAGAAATGTGACTCTTTACCTTTATATCCTGTGCCTCAGGGCCATATTCCCAGTGCCACCATCCTTAGTATCACCTGTCCTTGGTCTTGAGGAGCTAGTGACAGTACTCCCTACACCCTGTACCGTTGAAACTGCAGCCCCTGGTGGCATCAGGGCTCAGCTCTGTGGAACATGAGGATACATACACATTTGCAAGTGTACATGCACTGCAGTCATACACTATGTTCATGAACTGCTATCAAAAGACAGATTGGTTGAAAGTTATTAAGTGGTATGTAACTATATGTTGTCCACAGGAAGCTTTTTCCACTGTTAAAAATATATGGGTAGGGGCTGGGGAGATACATAGCTCTGAGGTCCAAGTGCCTGCCTGACAAGCCCAAGGATCTATGTTCGATCCCTAGTACCACAGGTCGTGTAGGCCCTGGGATTCTAGCTGGCCACCGAAACTTAGCGTAGTAGAGCACACCTATAATCCTAGTGCTGGGGAGGCTGAGGCAGGATGATAACTATGAGTCTGAGCTGCATAGTGAGACTCTGTACCAAATTCATACATACATATGTACATATATATATATATATTAAATACATACACAGGTACTATATGTTCAAGGTTGCAGGAGCAATTATATCAGATAAGCCAGACTTCACTAAAACTGAAAAAAGAGACAAAGAAGGTAATTTTGTATTGATAAAAGGATCCATTCAGTAAGCAGATGTTACAAATAGAAATATCTCTGTACCCATCTTGGGACCTTCTAAATTTAAAACAAAACAAACAAGCCAACAGAAAAATCTAGCAACAATGCCAAAACAAAACAAAACAAAACAAACAAACAAACAAAAAACCCAACCAACCAACCAAACAAACAAACAAACAAAAACAAAAAAAAAAAAACTATACCTAAATGGGAAAATAGGCTCCATGCAATAATAGTAAGATACTTCAAAACCCCAGTTTCCTCAACCAGCAGGTGACCCAGACAGAAAATCAAAGACTTGCCTGATATGAGTCGTGCTATAGAGCCAAAGGATCTAATAGATATCTAAAGAAAATTTTATCTAACAGGAAGAGAACATTTCATCATCCTCTGGCACATTCTCTAAGACAGTTTATGTATTAAGTCATAAATCAACCTTCAAACTTAAAAATATCAAATGTGCATACCTTCTCAGTCCACAATGGAATAAAACTACGAATCCACAGCAACAAAAATGGCAAGCAAATGAACGCATGGAAATGCGGTAACACCCACTTACATTTCCAAGGGGCTATTGAAGAAGGGAAATCGAAATTTTCTAGGTATGAGAATAATACAACACACCAAAATCTGAGAGACGAACAAAACAGTACTGAGAAAAAAAGGTACTAGCAATCAATGCATACATTAAAAAGAAAGATCTCAAATAACCTAAAAAGCACAATAAGAATTTAGAAAAAAGTAAAATTACTTGAATGCTGAGTTAAAAAAGACTTAAATAAGAATTGTTCTGGGGAGGTGCGGTGTAGTGTCCAAGGTGACGAAAGAAGCGAGCTCAGTTAGTGGAGAACTTTATGTGGACGCGTGCTGGCTGAAGTCTTATCAGTGGGAATGAAAACCGCCACAAATGTGCAGACTACAAGACATTGTAAATATGAAGACAAAATCTTGCAGATATCAGACTTCTCAAATGTAGCGAAGGCTAGAAGACAGATTATGGCACCAAGTGTCTGTCAGATTAGTCCCTTAGGAGGTGAACATGCTCCCCAGTGATAGGAGGAATCACTCCTCGTCTTGGCGGGAAGCGCACAGCAAGTGAGCACCGATAACTGCTTTCATCACCCACTCTGTCAACTTGCCTTATCCTCCTCGTGGCGCTTTGAACCTTGCCTTTGGCAGCAGGAGTCCAGTAGCAGCCACAGTTAATGTCCCAGGGGTGTTCAGCATACTCTGAACAAACCGATGTTGGCTATGTGTTCATCTGCCCTGTCTCTTTTGTTTACTACCTGATACCAAGTCTCCTTTTGATTTTGTTCTTTAAAAGTTATGCTTCCATTGAATTCCTTTCCTGCTGAAGTCAGCTCTGGTTTCTGTTCTTTGCAATTGAAACTCTAACTGGCACAATAATAGGAAGATGACACATGTAGTTCTGGATGAAAAGCTTGAGGTCCAAGAAGTTACGATCCAATTTAAATGTCTTTCGTATAAAATGTCATCAAAAGGGCATTCTTAAATGTTCCAGGGTTAGAGTAAAAATACTAGCAAACATAAGCCTTCTTAAAATGTTTTATTGAACAGCAAGTTATGTGCCTGAAATTCATTTTTAAGAAGAAAAAGAAAAGAAACCAAAAATTGGGAATGCCATGCTATCCAGGTCTGGTACTTTTCCCTTGGTAACCATTACCAGGCTCATTGCCATCCCATCGCTTGACAAGAAAAGCCTCAGCTGTTCCTCTCCTTAGGATTTTTCCAGAAGAAGTTAAAACATCATTCCACAGCGATCTGTGTGCACCCATATTTATAGCTAAATCTTGGAAGCAACCCAAATGTCCAGCAACTGAGGCTTGGCTAAAGAAGATATGATAATTTTACACAATGGAGTATTATTAAACTATAAAAAGAATTAAAAACATTGAGGATTTTGTCAGTAAATTGATGTAATCAGAGACCAGGCTCTTAAGTGAAATAAATAAAACTCACATGTACAAACATTGCATTGTCTCCTTAGAATGAGAACCTGAAAGAGAAAAATAAAAGCTGAAGGGTATGGTAAATACTGGGAAAGGGGATTGAACTTGTTCAAAAGGAAGGAATTACTGAGTTGAGGAGAAGGATAAGAGAGGGAGGAGCAGGGAAAAGAGATATCTACATATGTAAGCAGGATGGTTTGGACAATGGTACTGTGGATCTCTGCTGGTCTATAGAAAGGGCCAACACTTGGTGCTTAATTTGTTTTGTCTCATTTTCAACTCTTTGATCTTTTCTTCTTAATTTCTTCTATATTTCTTTTTTTTTCCTCCTTCTTCCTAGTTTGCATGCCTATTATCTGGTGATATGAACAACTAATTTGAAGATATTACTGTACAATACAACTAATACTGTGAAATTCATATTCTCTTTAGTGAAATTCTTTATTGTTTGTATTTTTTCTGTTTCAATACTACTTTGTCCTCTCTTTAAAAATAAGAAGATATTAAAAAGAAAAGCCTGAGAAACTGTGACTATGTAGCTGGGTGTGGTGGCACATGCCTGGAATCCCAGCACTTGGGAGGTTGTGAGAGTCAGCCTCACTAATGAGCCTGTGAGAATGGGAAGGAGCAGATACGCTGCTACGGTGTAAGAATTCCTCATTCTGAAGATAACAGTATAATTAGACAAGGGAATTTCCTCATGCAAGGCAGATCCCTCATGCAGGATTTACAAGTGTCAGGAGTTTAGCTATATCCAAATAGAAGCCAGCCCACCATAGCTATGCTAGAAGGAAAAAAAAAATAGGTCCATGTATACACACATGTGAATATGATAGGTTGGGACAGTGAAGTTAACAGTGAATTTTTTCTTATGCTTTTCTGTATTTGCAAAACATACAGTATAATTCTTATATGGTAGCAGCGAATCAACTCCTTCCGATTATCACAGACTCATTAGTGAGGCTGATTCTCACAGTCACAGTTTCTGAGGCTTTTCTTTTCAATATTTTCTTATTTTTTAAAGAGAGTGCTAGGTAGTATTAAAACAGAAAAATTACAAACGATAAAGAATTTCACTAAAGAGAATAATATGAATTTCATAGTATTAGTTGTGTTTCACAGCGTTGTCTTCAAATTAGTTGTTCATATCACCAGATAATAGGAATGCAAACTTGGAAGAAGAAAGAAAAAATAATTTCCAATATTTAATGAACATTACTACACGAGAACCTATAATTATTTAAATAGAAATGGATTAGTTTAAAGTAATGATCAGATTAGCAGATACAATATAGTAACTGCTGGTAATTTCCTCACATCTTATTTTGAAATTATGCATCATTTTTATTGCTTTTTTTGTCTCTTTAAAATTTATGGAAATGGATTATTTTAAAGCTTGGTATAAAATGCAAAATTGTTTTTAAAGTTCACACTAATTTTATTGGAGGATTATATTTTATACAGGTAACATATTTCCTTTTTGTTTTTATTTATCCCAAATACTCTATCATTTTTATATTGAAAATGATTAAATGATAAAATATAGTTTAAAATAAAAAGCAAAAATAAAATGCCTCAAAAAGAAAAGCAAGAAGAATGAAGGTACGTATCTAGGTGAGATATAAATTTATCAGAAGAAATCTCTCTTGTCTGGTTTGTGCAAATGGGCATATACAATATCAAATAAGAATCTTGTGTTAATGTTCATTAAATATTGGAAATTTTAGTACTAGAGTTTTATTGTCAAGAGGCACATTTGTCCTGGAATCTATTTGTGGGTGGAAGTAGTTCACTTAGGCATAAAGATATGACAGCAATTTTGTCACTGTGCTGAATAGTAAAAGTTCTTTTCAAATATAAATACTGTAATTGAAAAATGCTATCAGCCCATAACATGAAATCATTACTTTCTAAAATAATTAGGCAATTATTTCAGAGAATTAGACAGTTAGGAAACTAGAGAATCTACCATTTGATGTAAACATGAAATAAAATCATATATAGTGCATTCATGGTGGCACTGATCTTCAAATTTCATGATTTACACTTAAAACTCAGTTTTGTTTTTTCTTAGAATGTTGGCTCATTAAAAAAAAAAAAAGAAAAACAACCCATAGTCATGGGTCGTTCTGTCTTCCGTGTTAGCGTGTCTATCATCTGTGAGCTGATTCAGCCCTGGAGATGTAAATCTTCTGTTTGGGGTGTCACTTTTAATTTCTGGTTGCTAGTGAGCTCCTTGTGTTGGTGATTCTCATAATTAGAAAAAAATAAACATTCCTATTTTTTGATTGTTTTCTTCTATCTTGATTTCAATATGACATCTATCTACAAAGCATATTGTAGCAGAATTCTGAATCACTCACCCTATAGGAAGAGCTTACGTTGATTAATAAAACCCAACTAGTGGAAAATAGTATTTTAAAAAATTAGCTAATATGGAAGTTATTACCATAGACTCACTAGTCATCTAGAAACTTGTCTCACCATGCTGAATATTTTTCTTTAAATGCCTTTTTTAAGAGTATGAGATTCATCTTAAAATACATTCATTTAAAAATAGCTACATGGGAATTTACCTGGGGGCTCTTAGAGTTAAGGTACTGACCTGACTTGTTGCTCAGATACGATTACTTGTAACTACATAGCTTATATGGGAATTTTGTATCATAGCTGTAAAATGTGAGGAGTTATTCTATGTATTTAAAAATCTCTTTGGTATTTAACATGTATCTACCATTGAACGTTGTTCCTCAATTTAAGGATGTCATGAAACAATTAAAATTGAAATATCGAGTTATAATATTTTATCATACAAAAAATCATATTCAAAAGCCTAATGATCTGGAATTTTGTAGTTCTAAATTACAGAGTAAGCTGCTTTAAATCTTTTCTGAACCAAAGTGACATCTAATAAAAGGAATAAATACAGACGTTCAGTTGATAACTAAAGTAGACTTTCTTGTAAGAAAAGTTTAACATTCACCTAATTTTTCTGCCAAATGTAATCTAATGTCTCCATTTTAAGGGCAAGTTTCTATTATAATACATTCCAGTCCCTTGCAATAAATTATAAGAATGACTATCATATGTTTCATTTTCTTTTGCCTTTTCGCCTGTGTTCTATAAAGATTCTAGAGCATTTTAGTTATTGGTGGAAGGAGCTATATCTCTCTAAAATTTAAAAGATAAGCATTAGTTGTAAAGTTGAACTTGCAAGAAAATTTTAAAGAAATAAAAACAAAATATGTAAAAACAAAAGGATGTGGATAACTTAATACATATTTCAAAAATGTTGAATAAATTTGTTATAAAGAAGCTGTCATGTACAAACATAATTTCAGCAAAAATAGACTATTTAAAATTGTCCATTAAGCTAAACCTGATGACATTGAGGGTGATAGCAGAAAAAACATCCAGATGTTAGAGAGGTTAAATGCTGGAATGTAATAGCTGCCTGAAAGATATTTATCTTTTCCACAATGTAATGACTCTAAGACAGACAAATAGCCAGGGAACCAGCCACCCCATATACACACACGTGGGGGGGGGAGAGGGAGAGGGTGAGGGGGAAGGGGAGAGGAAGAAGTAGAGGTGAGATGAGGCAAAGCAATAAGAGGAAAATGAGCAAACATTTTAACTCACTAAATTATCCAAACAAAACTACTCACTAACATTTGAAAAATGTTGGGAATTCTTGGCATACATAGGACATCTAAACTCACAAATTATATAATTACTTACTGTGGTCTGTTTCTACTCACAGCACTTCTGACACCAAATGTGTAGGTTTTTTCCACACCAACAATGAAATCTTCAATTCTCTGGACACCAGTAAGGTATCCAACCATGCAATAAGGACACTGACTATTTCAAGATAGTATTAAACTTCAGTGATCAAAACCTCAGTTCCAAACGATCACACCCATTTCAGATGCTAAACTGAAGTTCCAAACTTTGGTGTCTCTCATTAAACAGTGTAAGTCAGAGGTTCCCAGTTGAGGTTCCCACTTCATTAACGTGGCTAGAATGGCTCACAGAACTCAAGAGGGTACTTCATTTATCAGCTTGTTACGAAGTATATGCCAATGCTGTACACTTACTACAATATTTATAAAGGATCCCTGAGTAGCAAATGGCATAGCCTGCATTTGAATTCTTTCTGTTGTTTTGCGCTGAATAGAGAAATGTTTGTATGTGCTATTGACAGGTTTAAAATACAGGGTGGTAGAGGAAAGTGGGAAGATAAACATAGTGAATGGTTCATAAGAACTGATCACTCTTGAACACACTAAAAAGCACAAAAGGTACACTTTTTGCAAATAAATGAAGAATCCCTAAAGTCTCAGCATTGTATATAATGATTCGTTAGAGAAATCACTGTTTGGTCATCACTCCCTGCCCACAAAGTGGACCAGGTGGTACGCAGCAACAGTAATGCTTTGGATTTAAATTATGGTAGAGTAGCTACTAAGGAGAGTTTCAGAGAATAGGAAGAGAGCTGAAAAATATCTCCTTAGACAAGTACACAGAGCGCACGGAAGAGGAGTAGACTGTGAGCTCTCCAAGGCACAATCTACTTTTACACAATTTTGTATTTTGTGTCTGACCTAGTACTTGTACGCAGTGTCTGTCTATGGGAAGGCTGAGCAAGAAGCAATGCTAGGAAGTTGTGCAAGTATGAGAGATGCTGGTAACATGTACTAAAAATCAGCTCAAATTTCCATCTATCAATTTCTTGAGGTACGATCTTATACACTGGTTTTGCAACTACAAACCAGTTCTGTTTCTAAAGACTAAGTATTATAATGAAACATGGTTTTTATTTTTATGAATGAAGATGAGGGTATGAGATTTAAAAAATAATAAGAATTGAATTAGAGTTAATAGTACACAGAAGGCATATTTTTTGGTGCATCTAAAGAAGGTATTAGGCCGGGTGTGGTGGCGCACGCCTGTAATCCCAGCACTCGGGAGGCTGAGGCAGGAGGATTGGGGCGAGTTCGAGACCAGCCTGGGCTACAAAAGTGAGCTCAGGACCAGCCTCAACTGCATAGCGAGACCCTGTCTCAAAAAGACAAAAAAAAAAGAAGGTATTAGGAGCTTTCCATTAATGAGAGTCTCTAATCAGTAGATGCTGTCTCGTGGACTCTTCCCTATAGTACACCCACAGGTATTGCCTCAGTCATTCTGTAGTGTGTGTTCTTTCTGCATAATAATGATACTCATACTGAGACACATGGAGCTGCTCCATTGAAAACCATCATTAAAAAGGGCTAGAGCTGATATCCATTCATTGTTTCTACATCTGTTTACTCATCCGGTTATTTGCCAATAAGTTCAGTACCTGATACTATGCTGTTCGTTAAAGATGTAAATTGTAAATGAGAAGAAAGCAACGTTCTTTTCTTGAAAAATCCCATAATATATAAGACAAATGCATCTTTATAACACAGTGTGATAAGAACTACATAAGAAGGCCCCAGAGCCTTTAACTCTGCTTCAATGAGTATGGTTGAGGGTGTCACAGGGTGGTTGGCACCCAAAGTGTGCACTGGTGGCTAACTGAGCTTTTGTTAGGTGGGAGGCAGGACGGCCTTTACAAGTAGAGAAAAGTATGTGCAGAGCTGTGGAAGGATGAGAAACGGAAATGTAGGCTGGGTTAAGATGGAGGGCCTACTGGAATATACAGACCCGTTCTTATGTGGTATGGTTTTCTTTTATCTGATCTAGTCGTAGTTTTTTCATATAGAATTAAAGAAATTATTTAATTGTGTGGTTTTCTGTTCAGCTGGGTCAGAATTTTTGACAACTGGGAAAGCAGTGCTTGGAGTGATGCTCTGTGGGGTTTCGGATAGCTTACGAAGGAAGAGAGGACTCGGTCATGGTCGGATAGACTGGATTAGAAAGGAAGGGAGAAAGCTGTGGCCGTGAAGAATTGGAAAAGTGAGATGTGGGAGTCAGGGAGTGACAACTGGCTGGCTAGAAGGCTGGAAAGCTCAGCGCAGACTCGTGAGAAAGTGTTCTTCCAGTTGCATTGTGGGATGCCTAATGACCAGGGCAGTGCCAAACGTGTCAGTGGCATAGGCTCCCTTCTAGGGCTCAAAGACTTTCCTTCCACTAACACTACGTAGCCCCTGTGTGCTATGCATCTGTTTCTTAATCAGGGTATATATAATTGTAGTGTCCTCTAATATGCCGCGGAATAATGCTAATGATCCACCACTCTTTCAAAAGGAAAGGCAAGTGAGAATGTAAATTTAGGACAAAATAAAGAAGGAAGGGAATAGGATATATTTATGTATATACACAGGACAGCTTGGATAAATACACTGCTGATTTTTGCCAGTCAACCAAAAGGAGCAGTTAATGCTTAAATGATACTTCTTTTCCTTTTTAATTTCTTATAAGTTTTTTGAAACCACTTTTTCATGCTTAGATCTAGTAATCTAGACAGCCGATTTGAATACAGACTTGCGCAATACAACAACCATTGTCGATTTCCTATTATTTTGTTTAGGGAAATTCTGTATCATTTCTATTTTTATTTATTTATTTTACTGTTTTTGTATTCTCTTAAAAAAAAAAAACAAAAAAGAACGTGAATTTATACTTTAACTTTCATCTCTTATTTTATATCAAGGCAGCAAACATTCTGTACATTGACAACTTCATAACATATTGCAGAAAGGTATAAATTATAGCATTTAAAGAAACTTTGATACATATTTATTATTGCGCTTATCATTAGAGTGGAATCTAGCTGCAATTTATCATTGCATATCTCTGAAATAATCATACATCTCTTAACTCGCGGAATTTCCTAACCACACTGGTGTTTGGAAGTTGAAGTTTTCAGCAAAATCAGCACTTAACTGCCAGGATGAATTTTTGTCTAGCTCTTTGCCCGTGTTTTGTTGGCAGTGCGCCCCCTACTGGTAAATCAATGAATTTGCGCTCTTCCTTTACAGCTGAGATACTTTATAGACCAGCGATATTCGATAGGATTTTGCACAGTGATGAAAATATTTTAGGCCTGTGTGGATCTTTGTAGCAGCCAATAGATACACGTGGCAACTAAACACTTGTAATGCAACTAAGGCAAGGGAAGCACTTGTTTGGAAATTTGATTTAATTTAGATCATTTAAATTTAAATTTAAATAGACTAATATGGCTGTGGTATTGGACAGTAAGGCTCTAGCCTTTTGTAGAGAGAAAATAGGCAAAACAGAAAGCTAGAAGCTTCAGAAGACCCACTGTTACTGCTACATTGATAAAATGTGACCCTAATTTAGGAGATCATTGTCATTCAGGAATAATGAACATTTTAGAATGGTTGTAACCAGGTCTTCATATACCCATTAATGAGATAGCACCTACAAATACTATATTTGATTTCATATCTTTGAGATTTTAGTGGCTTTTGCTTCCTTCCTTAGGCAGTTGATTTCTACTTTTGTTGTTTGTTTGATTTATTTGTTTTTATTTTTTATCTTGCTCTTTGGAAGAAGTCCCTGGCCACTTTTGAGAAACTCTTTCATGGGCAAAGGAAAACTTAAAAATGTCAACATATGTTCCATTGCCGTTTCTTGGAAAATTAAGGAAAAGTTAAGTGAGGAAGCTCTCTGAGGCAATCTAAATCATTCTTAGTGATTTTTTTATTTTGGCTTTTTCATTGAGCAAGTTTCATTGAGCAAGACTTAACTTTGCATTAGAATGATAGGGCGTTATCTATCTAATCAGAAATGCAAGTAATCCACTTGAGCACAGCGCCCATTTTTTTAAGTAAAAATACTGACTGAAATTGGTAGATACATGTATGTTAGGACGGGATATAGCTATAAATTACAATTCTCAGTTGGCTCAATTATAGTCATTATGTAACTTTTTGAAATTAGGTTTAAGTGGGGCAGTTCAGTTATTCAGAAAAAGGATTAGAATTTTTTAAGTGTTACAGGTCTACAAAATAACAGATATTTCCAGCAATTAAATTCTAATTATCTTCCCTTTTATGTGACATTGCCTGATATTAGATTACTTAACATTTTCAGGGAGTATTTTATTCACAATGAAAAATATGTTAGGAAATATAGTAAGTAAATTATGTTTTCAAAGGTATACATTAATTAGGTGGTTTGGTTGAATGTTCATTTTAAATATGATCACTGGGACCACTGACCTTATCTTTATTGTTTCTTTCGTCACTGCAGTGGGTTATTTAGATCACAACAGCAGTTTTAAATTTCATTGTGTACTTTCTTTGTGAGCTGTAACCCATGATAGCCTGTTAAGAATTCCTTTTACATCATGTTTTAGAACCAAATATGATCATTGTATCATGAAACATTTGTAAAACTCCTTTTTTAAGTATTATTTTTATTAGTTTATCTGGTTTAGAAATTTTCTCATGTTCATCTTATAAAACTTTACCTAAAAGACTACAGCTTTTTTTTTTTTTTTAACTTATACAGGTCAAAGTCAAGTTTACAATTCTAAGTTAAGATAATGGGGGGAAATATTTATGTGCATGATATGAGCTTAGAGTTTTGTTTAATATGGACTGTTTTGTCCTCTACCTGGCAACAGAAGTAGTATTGTGCTGGTGAGAGAGGAGGATTTGAAGCCTGAAGAACAGGGTAGGAGGCCTGGCTCAACTTGACCCGGTTCAGGATGGCGCTGCTGTCTCCTGCATAATCAGTGCTGCTGTGCGGAGATCAGTGGGCCATGCAGGTGGTCTCTTCTCCTCAGTGCTATTTCTGTATGAACATTAGTGGTGCTTGTTTGCTTTCTGAGGATATCAGGAAAGGTTGATTATCACCCTCTCATATCACGAGGGAGAAGACTACAAAAAACAAGCAAATATTTATCCAGATGATTGATGAAGTCCCCAGGGAATTACAGCACTTCACTATGAAATTTATACTATCATCACCACATGCCCATTAGGGTAGCATAGCTTTTAAAACGTGTGCCAGCCCACACCGGTCCATGGAAAAATGGGGAGAAAATGAATTTGATCGGTCTTTATTGGAAATGTCTAATAAACTTTAAGTATCTTGAAACATTTTAACCACCAGAGGATTATTAGTTGTAACAAATATTAGTTATACATTTGTGTATAATCTAAAAAATATATGAAGTTGTGACTAAAATGATCAAGTTTCATTTATAAATGGCAATATAGTACATATTCATGGGTGTATTTTAAATATTGTGTTGCTTATTTTATCATTCTTTGTCATATTTATCAAATAATAGAACATTAGTAATAAAAGAAAAAGTGACATAGTGCTTACTACTTGCCAGGAATTATTGTAACAGTTTTATGCATATTAAGGTAGCTCACTGAGAATCGCTCTGTAAAGTAGGTACTGTCATCCATGTTAGAGTAAAAAGGGACACCAGCAGTCAACAATGCCTGGCTTTGATTCCCAGCTCCACTTTTGAAATTGGGCAAATTAGTTAACTATTTTGAGCCTCATTTTCTTTTTACTCTATAAAATAGCATAATAATTACTTCATAGAGTTATTGGCAAATTAGTTAACCATTCTGATTCTTATTTTCTTTATACTCTATAAAATGTTCTAAGAATTACTTCATAGAGTTACTGTGGGAAATAAATGATTTCTCAGGAAATTTAGCCTGCCTTCCTATTTCTGTCACCTATTAGAAGGAGTATTAGTCATTAGTTTTACATAATACACACTTCCTGGTCAAATTCTTTTTCTTTTTTTTCCCCCCACTGGACATCAACTCCAGACCTTGTGCTTGCCAGGCAGGTACTTAGGCTGCTGTGTTATCTCTCCGGTCCCTATAATACACATTTATATTATAGTATTCTATGAGATCTTTGAAGACACATAATGAAACAGAGTAGGGATTTGATAAATGTTTATTGGGTTACAAAAAAAAATGGAAACACAAGTTCTCCCAAATGCTCTCAATATGCCAGTGGCATATTAGCTGGTATATTTATTTTTGCTTAGGTAAGAACTATTGGAATTATTTCTTGATTATAATTAAATCACTTTGGAGAGAAGGTCATTGGATCTCTTTGGAAGTTCCTTATCTGATGCTTGAGAAAAATGGATCAATCCCTGCTGACAGAAAGTGTGTGTCCTTGTGTGAAGAAACAAGGTTGGTGATTCTAGCGAGAGTGAGGTGACCTTTCTCTTCCCTAATCTTTGCAGGCAGATGACCGCTGCGTTCGTGGATATCTGTAATTCAGTTTGTCAACCTCACTCATCACTAATTGCTTGCGCACCAAAGGCTTAAAAATCCTTTTAGTTTCCTACTATTATATGATCTAGGTTTAATTATTTTAGATCAGTTTGAGAAATTAGAAGAGCAGATTTTGCTCTTGTTATAACTTAAAAATTAAAAATAAATCCATTACTGACCCATAGCGTTGAGCCTAGTCAAAAGTGTCCTTGCTGAGACCAATGAGGCTGCTGGCTGATGGTGGCGTTTGGGGACTAGGCTGGGAAACAGCGAGGAGGTGTAGGTCGCCTGTCCTCAAAGGCTGACTGATTTGGACTTGAAGATGGTTTTACCCTTTGTTTACATTTAAGACATGAAGTTCAACATTGTAAATCAGGGGATATGGGAATACATGTGCTCCTCGTGGGCAAAGTGTGTTGCTTCATGGACAGAGTTAAACTGTGACTCTTTAATTTTTTAAATTCTTATTCCTTTATGCCTGCTGTCTTAACGTGAGCAGTTTTTCTGTGGTTGGAAAATTTAACTCTTGATAGCTGAGCATAGTGGTGCATACCTGTAATTCTAGCCCTGTGGGAAAGTTAGATAGGAGGATCACAAGTTTCAGCCCAGCCTGGGCAACTTATTGACGTAGTAAGACTTTATGTCAGTAATAATATTAATGATAATAACAATAATGATGAATACTTGGGATATGGTGAGGTTAGGAGGCCCCTGGGTTCAATCACCAGTACTGTAAAACAACTGTCAAAATAATTAAATAAGACTTACTATGCTGTTATTTGGTAAGAGTCCAGTTTTTCTTCTCTATGTTCATATCCGTTCTGATTTTCTTATCATCAACAGAAACAGCCCTTCCAGGGCAGTGATATATTTCTCATCTCCTATGGGATGAGGTCATCCCATCTGTGTATTGCACACAGATTTACTTCATGACCCCAAGCAGCACCCTATAGCCAGGCTTTATTTGCTCAGCAACCTCTTAGCTCTTTGTATCCTGATGTGGGTAACTGACATTTATTTTCACTTTGATATCTGAACTACAGAACCTACCAGTGGGATTCTTGCTGGGAGAAATGCCAGGCCAGTTCTGGCAGACTACATTAGAAGGCATCAAGTTTACACAAAAATCCTGAGAGCTGCCTGAATCTTTGAAGCAATCTCTTGTCGACATGAGCTAGACATGAGAAACATTTTATTTTAGGAAAGTGGGACTGAATAAGCATAGGTATTCGGCAAATTCCAAAGCAAAAGAACTATGCGCTCTTCTCCCTCGTATCCCCTGAGATTGTCTGCATCGCTCCTCCAGCATGTGCAGTCCTTCAGCATTTCAGAATTGATGGGCTCCAGATGGAATCAGTGTGAACTGACTGGCCATCACCCGTCTGCCCTTGACCTCATGCATTTCTCTAGCTCTCTGTTCACCAAGAGGAATCTGGAATAATGAGGCTATCAACCAACTGCACAGGCCGGAAAAAACGCTTCAAACATTAACTTCAAAGACTAGATCATAATTTGAGCAACTCAATGTAAACAGGAAAAAAAAAAAAAGACAGAGAGAGAGAAGGGGTGACTGTAAGCTGCTAGCAATTAGACACTAATTAGGTTCCTTTGGCTGGGGAGCTGCTGCATCCGAGAGAAGTACTATTCCTGTCTCTTTCAAATGTAGAAAGAGTCCTCAGACTATTTTTTCTTAGTGAATTCAAGCCACTACTTTCAGACAGATTTATAGTGAAGACATAAGTATATCCAGGTCTAAGTGGCTAATAGCATTTCTCAATTACATTTTTATTAAAATCTCAATTAAGTGTAAAAGAGACAGCATGCCTGTTTGGTTCATCAGTGAGCTCTTACAAGTTAGCACAAGGCCTGGCATATAAGGTTTGTACAAAAGACAGACAGTACTAGATGGATTTATTTGTTTCTTTTGTACTTTTGGAATTTGCCTCAGGTATTGTGGAAATAAATTTATTTTTATTCGTTTTATCAAGTGGAGGATGTCTACATTAAGTGATGGCTTAATATTTTAATGTAACCTTCTTTGAAGATTAATTCTTACTGCCTATTAATCTAGATGTCAAACAGGTAACTTAGGGACGATACATATTAACACCTCACGTATCCCAGAAAACTGTGGTTTTAGTTTTGACAATAAATTTTTAAATTATGTTTAATTTTCAGCATTTTCACTTTTTTGGCCATGGAAGTGGCATGTAATAGAAAGTTCAACTAATTGTTTTATAACTTTTTTTTTTTTTTTTTGTCTTTTTGAGACAGGGTCTCGCTATGCAGTTGAGGCTGGCCTTGAGCTCACTTTTGTAGCCCAGGCTGGTCTCGAAATCGAACCAATCCTCCTGCCTCAGCCTCCCGAGTGCTGGGATTACAGGTGTGAGCCACCACGCCCGGCTAGAAAGTTCAACTAATTGATGTTTCTCATTAAGTCGAGTCCATGGTTCCATAGGCCTGAGTCAAGTTCTCGGTATAGAAAGGCCTTGAAAGACATTGGTAGATAGGACCAGGTGGAGCAAGACACAGTTTAGAAATGAGTTGCATTCCATCAATAATTGTCTATTATATCTAAGGTAGTGACGGATATGCAAGGAATGTTAAATACTGTGGAAGACAAGGGGATGTGGGATAGTACATAAGACATGGTCTCTGACTGGAATGGAGATATCATTTAATGAGATAGTACATAAGACATGATCTCTGACTTGAATTGAGATAGCATTTAATGAATAAAAACAGCAAGATTAGGTCAAATAAAACAGGCAGATGATAGCCGGGCATGGTGGCACATGCCTGTAATCCCAGCACTTGGGAGGCTGAGGCAGGAGGATCAGTGCAAGTTTGAGACCAGCCTGGGCTATAAAAGTGAGTTCAAGGCCAGCCTGAACTGCAAAGTGAGACTCTGTCTCAAAAAAAAAAAAAAAAGACAAAAAACAAACAAAAAAGCAGGCAGATGGCCAGGAATAGTTATGACCCTGAACTTGCATTGTCTAAAATGAGCCAAATTACCTATCTTCAGACTTTGCCTGGAAATGAAGTCATATGAAAGTTTCAGATTAACAGACAGAAGCTGTAGAGGTCAGCTGGAGGGAACCAAGTGGCAACTGGCCTGGTGTGATGCTCACCAGTGGAGACACAGAAGTAAAGCATTACATTCAAATTCATTTTATGTTCAAAGAAAGTTTCCTTCCTTTGTTTGCATTATCTTGGGTTTTGCTGCCCTTCCCTTGCTAATGGTGCTAGACCCTGATGAAGAGTTTCTACAGAGAGCCTAGTGACGATATGGTGCTAAGAAGTTTACAGATCTGCTCCTAGAAAAGCCTCCCTACATTAGTATAAATGGGCATTTCCCTACTTGTGTTTTTTTTTTTTTTTCCTCAGAACCACCCAAAGTCACTGTGATGCCGAAGAATCAGTCTTTTACAGGAGGGTCCGAGGTCTCCATCATGTGTTCCGCAACAGGTTATCCCAAACCAAAGATTGCCTGGACTGTTAATGATATGTTTATCATGGGTTCACACAGGTACTGGGTTTGTATCATCTTCTTTGTTTTTATTGCATAAGACAAGTTGATGACATTTTTGGATCAAGTGAATTTATCTAAATACTTAATACTGAAAGAGGCTTCATGGAAATTCACAGATTTAGGGACCATACATATAGCTCAGTGGCTCAGTGTCTGCCTGGCAAGTGTGAGGTCATGAGTTCGATTCCCAGTTACACATGCAAAAAAGAAAAAAAAAAAGAAAGAAAGAAAGAAAAGAAAATCCACAGTTTTATGTTTCTAAACAGACTACAAAATGTCAAAAAATAAAATAAAATAATGATACTAGGTAAGTCTTAAATTCAATAGCTAACACCAAATCCTTTTCAATATTTTGAGTTGTGAAAATAATACTGTAGCACGTGTTTTATTTTGAGGATCCCCCCACCCCCTACCCCGGACTCAGGCTATCTTTCGGATGGCTCTGGGGATCGAACCACCAGCCCTTGTGACTGACTGGGATTCCAGGCACAAGTGCTTAAACCACTGAGTTATCCCAAAAGCCCCTCAAAATGTGCTTTATTCAGAAAAATTAAAGTGGGATAATAAACTTTCTATGTGTGAGGGGAGATATGTCCCATTAACTAATCTTAAAGGGATTGTCTGAAATTTAATAGGAAGGGGGAAGGGACAAAAGGACACAAATGAGCCTCCAGTTACTTGGTGTGAAGACATTCAGAGTAACTGCTTCCACCACTGTACTGAGAGGCATATTATTCTACTGGTTACCTCTTAACACTTTGTCCTTTTATGCCCAGAGACAGTAATAAACATATGGAACATAAACAATAAGGTTTCCAACCAGCAGGCATCCATTACTCTGGGTTTGGCAGGGCTTAGGTATGAGCCAGCAAGCTGGGCCAGACTCTTGTCCTGGACTCATCACAGATTCACTGTGTGACAGAAGGCATTATGTCTCCTAAAGGTTTCATTGTGAAAACCCCTTCCAATAGCAGATCAAGGAGCGAGGTTGCCTAGAGGCAAATTTAGTATTTCCATTTAGCAGCTCAGAGTTTGGGCAAATTTATATAATCTCTGCGATCATTTGCAAGACAGAACTACTTATACTGTCTATGTTGTTGAGTTGCTAGGAAGATTGAAAATATGAATAAATGCTAAGTTCTTACAGTAATCCCTGGTGTGTGGCCAGTAGAGGGTACAACAAAAATGTAACTTTCAAATATTTGCAAATATTTGAAAGGAAGATGCTATGTATTTTGATGCCCTATTGGTGTATTTTCATTTTGTTTTTTATTCACAGGTATAGAATGACCCCTGAAGGTACCTTATTTATTAGAAATGCAGTTCCCAGAGATGCAGGAACCTATGGTTGCCTGGCAAGTAATTCAGCTGGAACAGATAAACAGACAGCTACTCTCCGATACATGGGCAAGTATAGTTTAAAAAGTGATCCCAATAGGATGCATATCTTTTCAGGAAGTATAAAATATATCTTTCTGAAATTTTTTTTATCTTTATGAAAATTAATGTTAGAAATAAGTTATACCTAGCATTATAATTTGTTAATTTCACATATTGACTAAAGCAGCTCTTACAATAATTACGTTAAAATCTGAAGGAGTAAATAGCTTCATTACTCAGCAGAAATTAAACAAGCTTCCAGATTATGAAACAATTCCAGATTGGCCACAAAATTCAGTGTTTCATCTGTTCACAATAATATCTTACTTTCAAATTAATAAATTCTATATACTTTCCAACCTGCCTCAACTTTTACATTTCATATGTTTATTCAAAACTGTATATCATAGTATTTTCATTTGCCTATAATTGTACCTTACCAGATTTGAAAATTAATTGAAGATGAACTTTGTGAAGATTGTTTGACAGGCTGTTTGTACTTAGTTTGGTCTTTCTTAGTTAAATAAAAGATAGACGCATCATATGCTTAATGCAAGGTTGCAAACTGTAAATGATTAATGACTACTCACCCACCCTTCCTCTGGCTCTTACTTGACCTCCTTCATAGTGAGATAGTAAAACTGGTAAGGTACAGAAAGGAATAGGAAAGAGTGACAGTGGAGACAAAATTGTTGTTGGCATGAATCTGTGAGGAAGGGAAGAAGACTGGGAAAGCTATTAAGTCAGAGAGCCTGGGACCAGGGAGATAGCTCAGGGGCACAAACGCCTTCCTGGAAAGTGTAAGGTCTTGAGTTCAACCCTTGGTTCCACAAAGAGAGAGAGAGAGAGAGAGAGAGAGAGAGAGAGAGAGAGAGAGAGAGCACCTGTAGAGAAGGGATATCAACTAAGAAAAAGTTTCCATGGTAGTAAAGAATCAGTAAGAATAAAACATAACATACATAAATACTGGAATGACAAATATATGACCAGAACTTCTAACAGTTTGGGGATAGGATATCACACAAAGTTCTAGTATGTTTTGGACATGGACAGTGTCCATGACCCTTCCTGGTGGCCAGGTGTCACTTGTGGGACTGAGCTACTGCTATTTCCTTGATATTCACCCTGTAGAATCTGACAGAATCATGACCCATAGGGTGCAGGAGAAGTCCATTTGTAGAATATCCTGATGGACATATTCTTCTGCTGTATACAAAAGAATAGCTGAAAGACTGCTTTTGTATACCTCTTTTTCTCCTGTGTTTAATTGTTTGCCCTATTTGGTGGGTTCTTAGGATTCTCCTCCATGGAGCTGTGGTCATTTTGATCCTTCTCTAGAATGTCTTTTAGTAAACTGTTCAGGGCTGGCTTTGTCATCATGAAATTCTTTAGTTGTTCTTTGCCCTGGAAGTATTTCACTTCTCCATTGAACTAGAAAGACAGTTTGTAGGTATATCATTCTGGGCAGGAATTTGTTTTCTTGCAAAACTTGAAGTACTTTGCTCCATGCTCTTCTTGGCTTGATGGTTGGTAAAGAGAAATCTTTACAAAAACCTGTTGTTATTCTAATGAGTTTTCCTTTGAATGTGATCTGTTTCTTTTCTCTAGCAGCTTTTAGTATAATGTTCCTGTGCTGAATATCTGGGATCTTGATTATTACGTGTCTGGTTGTGTTTTTAATTGGGTTGATGTTATTTGGAGTTCTATATGCTTTGGTTACCTGAATGTCAAATTGTTTCCCCATATTTATGAAGTTTTCTGCTATTACTTCTGTCCATATTCTTTTTATATCATTTATACAGACTCTTTATTTCTTATTGATGCCTATTAGTCTTACATTGGTTCATCTTTGCATAATCTTACAGATGTGATGTTGAATTATTTTTTCTTGCATCCTAGTTGTTATTAAGAGATCTTTTCTTACTTCTTCACTCACTGCAATGGTGTCTTTAAGGTCTGAGAGTCTATTTTCACTTTCATTGAAACAGTTTTTCTAACTTGTGATTGAGGTTTTAAGTTCCTGTATAGCACTTTGAATCTGCTTCAGACATTCTATTACTTTCCTATAGTGCTCATTCAGGGATTCCATCATCTTGTATTCTCTCTCTCTTTTTTTTTTTTTATCAGTGTCTTCTTTAGAAGCACTTAGCACTTCTTTTATTATAAGTATTATTTCTTTTTTTACTTCAGAAATTATTTATCTGATTTCTTCTCTACATTTCTGCAGTTGTTTCTTTACTTCAGAGATTTCATGTGTGTGATTTCCAATTTCTTCTATGCTATTGTCTCCTGTATTTGTTCTGGGTGGTCTCAGGGCCTGAGAATGCATTTTACTTCTACTGTTTGTCATTTTGTATAGCCCTGGCTTCTGGCCTTTGGTGTAGAGCTTTGGCAGAGCTCTGACCTTAGCACCAGAACCAAATCTACCAAGTTCAAACTTGTCAGGTGGGTGTGGCATGGGTCTACCTGCTGAACTCCAGTTCTTCCTGCTGAAACCCTGGGAGGGCAACTTGCTGTTCCACTTCAGCAAGATGTTCTGTTCCTGGGTGGGTCTTTTCTCTAGTCTCTCTGCAGGGAGTTCTGTGGTAGTTTTGCACAATGAGCCTGTCTGATGGATGAAGTTCCACTCCCATGCCGGGCTTTGTTGCTGGGTCAAATGAGTTTTCGGCGGGCCCAGGGTGGTCTCACTCATGTGCTGAGCCTGGTTGCTGGGTTGAATCTTTCTTCATTTAAAAACATGAATAACGGGGCCCAGAGGGATGGCTCATGGTCTAAAGCGCCTGCTTGGGAAAGCTTGGGCAATTTCAGGGACCGCGGTTCGATCCCCAGCACCACATGCTGCGCCAGCCCTGCCCTCAGGGCGGGCTGAGCTGGCCATAAAAATGAGTGAATAAACAAACAAAGGTTCTGAAACAATAAATAAATAAATAAATAAATAAATAAATAAATAAATAAATAAAAACCTGAATAACAAGACACGTATTTAATATGTTCAGTATACATTTTAAAAGGCTATGCTGGATATATACAACTCCACTGTAGAGATAGTATAGATAACATTTTGAAAAGTGCATGTCAGGGCAGCCCATAGTGGGAGTGGATACAGGAAGAAAATGAGCATGATAGTCAGATAAGCACTAAGTGGGAGATTGGTAGGAGGATGGCAGGGAGAGGACTTGTCAGAAGACAGAACTTAAGCTGACTGTGGAGCAATGAGAGAAAGCTGAGGAGTCGTTGCAAAGGACACTTTAGGAAGAGGAAACCTAGCCAAATAATAAATGTGTTGTGTTGGAGTTTCCAGTGAATAGCTGCACCTTGTGGTGTGGGGAAGGATGTTGAAGGCAAAGGTTCTAAGGAAAGCTGTTTGTGAATTTTGAGGATCAAACTATGAAATCAGTAGGAATCACTGAGAATTTTCTAGTAGAGGAGTAAAAGGACCTTTTAGACATTAACTCTGAGCTGTGTTTAACACTACTTTAGTGGAAGTTAAGAAATCTCAGTATCAAGGTTAGAAAGGTTAGAAAAATATATGTGAGTGAACTATTACTGTAAAGAAGTGAAGCAAATATGTTTTACTGGAAACCTAAGGAAATGAATGTGTGCTATATCCAAGAATAACTGTATTTAGCATCAGAGTCAAAGCTGAGCTTCTATCTATGGGTTCAAACTTCAGTCTTGTACTGCAAAAGGAGATCTCTAAGACATAAAGACCCTTACAATCACATAGCCCTCTTTTCAATTTACTTATTTTATAATTATCTCTTTCTGTTCCTTTGCTATTGTTGTGATAAAATATATTCAGGTTTCCAGGATTTTTCTTTCATTATAAATCTGTTTTTCATAATTACTTTTCAATTAATTGGCTGAATTGTTTGGCCTTTGTTTTATAATAATTATTTTATGTTTCAGCTATACCTATGTAATTTGAGGCTAGCCTTTTTTGTTTACTTTAAGCAATGTTTGAAAATGGTACACATCTAGTCTTAGGGACAGCCTTAACGATAAAAATAGATAAGATGTCAATCACTGTTTATTAGCTATTCTTGTAAAGATCTGTAACATATGTATTGTTACATGTTACCCTATTTGTCTTTGTTTTTCTTGCTCTTGTTTTTACTCTCAAAAATAAAATTATAATTAAAATAATAAAAAAGGAAATCATGCACATCTGTATGCCAGTGGATTATGAGTTCTTTTCTTTTATTACTGCTGAAATAGACATACACTTATGAATAGTAGCAGATTTCTTTTCAGTCATTTGGAAAATAATTGAAGACCATGTGCTGAAGGTGCTAGATGTTTACTATGTGCGCATTTGTGTTTTCAGAAGCCCCAAAGTTGACTGTAGTTCAGAGTGAGCTCTTGGTTGCCCTTGGGGACACAACTGTTATGGAATGCAAAACCTCTGGTGTTCCTCCGCCTCAAGTTAAATGGTTCAAAGGTACATCTCTTAAGTATGTTCATGTCTGGCTCAGCTTTGTTTTCCTTTTATTTTCATTGGTTTTTTTTTTGTTTTGTTTTGTTTTTTTTTCTAAAAATGTGTTCTGCCGTGTGCCTTAGCAGCCCCATAAAATGTGTTTATGATCTCACTAGAGACAATAGTTCAAAATTCTGAACTCTGAATTTCAGGATTTGACATCTGGTGTGGATTACAGGACATGAAAATCAAAGCAGGAAAAGTCAGCCTTCGTTAATCCAGCTGAACATTCTTTTTGTTGGTTTAGGATTGTTTCCTGTAGCAAATTATCCAAAAATACTCAGTTAATGTTTAAAATAGTTTCACTGACTCTGGTTCACTTTTCTTAGAAATCAAAGCTACAGTTGTTAAAGTTTTCTAGATTCTTGGGGTACCTTTTAGTGTTCAACTACAGACACACATTGAAGAGAACGTTGAAAGACAAACGTGTGTATCAGCCAACTGCATCAAGCACAATAAATGCTTGCATCAAGCATAGAAATCATCTATCTGTATTTGTAATATAAGATTGGATCTCTGTGATTTACTACTAAAATAACAATAATTTGCCACTTGGCCTTAGTGAAAAAAGTTGGATCCTGATCTAAGTTCAGATGTTGACCATAGAAATCTGTGTAAAAATCTCGGCTTCTGCTTCTGTCTCAATTCTTTCAATTTATAATAAAAAGTCTCCCAAACATTCTAACAAGGTTGTTGCTAGGATTATTAAGCTGCTGTTTGCAAAATAGTTTTTAATCTTCTGATTCAAATGCTAAATAGTACAAAGTGCTATTGTTATGATTCTGTTTGGTAAATCATAGATGTTCCCATAGCAACAGGTTGATGTCATAATCACAGAATTATGAATTCACCTCCCATTCACATCTTGGGGAACATGAGGTGAAAGAAAAGGGTTTTATGTGGAAAACAAGTATTTTTAAATAGTATAAATCAAAAACAGGGAGAGGAACTAAGAAATGGTGTCATTTGCTTGATTTTCTATTTTAAATGGTTTTTAGCTTTCATGTTTTCCTTGATAAGAAAGCCCTTTTGGATTTGCTCCTTGGTCAGGTTTATTTCAATGAATATGAACTAATTTTTCTTACTCAAAGTACTTCAGTCTTTTAACTACAGAAGAAATACATTCCATTTTCAAATTCATAGAATTGTTAAGTAGAGTTAGAAAATATGTAGTACTTTTAAAAATTCATACATAGATTTTGTTGAAAATAAAAATTCAAAAAAATCAGTGAAAATATGCTGATTTCCATCCTTGTCTATAGTGGAGTTAGAGAGTCTTTAATTCTCTCACCTTGGAGTTGTCTCTTGGAAAAAGCCTTCATGCCCTTGGTCCCACAAATAACTTGGAGGCTAAGGGAAGAGATGAAGCCCATCCAGCCCCCACACAGGACAATCTCAAGTTTACTGCGCTTAGTCATTTTTCCCAGCTGTAGACTCATAGACTGCAGTTCAGTGGTCCCAGTCAATAACATGGCATTTACCTATCCATGTCACTTAGCCCCTAGAGACTGAATGAGGGCTTTAGATACTGTTGGACCTCACTGGAAGACATAGTTCCAATGCTCATCCATGATAGTCCCAGATGCTCTGAATCTCAAAGTCAGGCCAATCTGTTCTTCCATTCATAGGCAGGCAAAGTACTCTATAAGCAAAATCAGCCCTGTTAAGAGGACACCACAGGACAAATTTCTACATTCAAACTGGATCCAAAATGAAAGGATTCAGGGCAAGTAGACCTTTCTCTCTTGCCTTACTAGAGAGATGACATGAGGAGGGCTAAGAAAATCCTACCTTATGAGACCACACAGTGAAGAATTTCTGCTTTAGCCTTAAAACTACCTTTCCTTATATCTTTCTTCAGACAATTCTTATTGAATAAAGTGTTCAAAAACAACAAAAGCAGTGTACTTTAGTGCTTTACTCAAAACATTAGCAGGAAAAACCTCTATAAGTACAAACACTCTAAAATTTGAAGAAATATAAAACTTATTTTATCTTTAGAAATAAAAGTGGGTTCTGAGAGAAATGGGGATATTATTAGAAGATAAGGAAAAGGATATTTATGGTAAAATATTGAAGCAATAAGATTCACTTAGGCTAGTAGTTCTGAAAACATGGTCTGAAATCTCTGATTTCTCTTCACAAGTGTGTCGAGTTCAAAATTGTTCTCGTAATAACATTAAGATGTTGTCATTTTCACCCTCACTGCCTTGGCACAGTGCGTCTGTGTAATGTGTGATACAAGACAAAGTGATGCAGAAGAAAACTGGGTTAAGCTCTGTCTTTTATTAAATAAGACATTAGGCATTATTAAGTTTGCAAACATGTGAACAATGTCATTTTTCCTGCTTGACAAAATATTTTTTTCATAAAGTAAGTTGAACTATCAGTTTTTACATAATAGAATAATGCATGTCTTTAAGTATTTCAGCTTGATTATTTTTTAAAAATACTAAAAACAAATAAATGTAGTAGACCTAGAAGTTCACTGGGGATCCCAGTGATATGAAAGAGTGTACTTACTTAAAAAGTCTCACGACAAACATTTTCAATAAGTACTTAATTATTATCAACTCCTTGAAAAGCTCTTATGTAATGATTTCCCTGTAAGTCTTTGTATCCACAGTGGCCAGGATTTAATTTAAATGAGAAGTGAAACAATTTCTTTAGTGGTCATGAATGTTAAATTCTATAATAGGTTGCCAGGAAAATTTATATGTTTTACTATGTGTTTGGTTTTTCTTTAAAAAAAGCTCTTAGCAGAAGGCCTTTCCTTTGTCTGCCAACAATATGTTTTGTCTTCAAAAATGTAAAAGAGGAGTAACTTTTAAAAATTTAAATGCATTTTAGTCCAAACATTTTAACATTTGAAAAACAAGGTCACATATTGCATCCTCCCTCAGTGAGAGGAAAGTTTATGTCAACATCATCTGCTTTTATTTATGAAAATTTCCCAGAGGTACATAGACAATAGTTTTAGTTGCTTCTCTCAATCCCAAGTGGTATGTAGTAGCAAACTTTTAAAGATGATTGGGAGTTTTACATTTTGAAGTACTGGAAAATTCTTTTTGGAGGGCTCTGACTGTTATAATTTAATATTTTTGTATTTAAGTTTAGAGTTGCTTTGACCTTTTCTCTTCAGAAAATGATATAAACAAACAAACAAACAAAAAAGAATTGTCTGCTGCCCATAGTTGCTGGTAGATGCTGCTTATAGTGTTTCAGAGAGTTAGTAGCTCCACCACTCTTTTTGCCTATTATAGGCAAAAGGATTGACTTCTCAAGTTCTAAGACTCAGAGCATCTGGTGTGTGGGACTCTTTGGAGAGCATTGTTGCAGGCTTGACTCTTGAGAGTGCTGTGGAACTCTAAGAGCAATATGTCCTCTACCTTTCTGGTTGTTATGAGGATTGTCGTACATTTTACACCACACTTTACAAAACAAAGATATGGACACTGAACTATCATTAGATATCAACACGGTGTGTTTTTTTCCATCCTGGTCATCCTACTTAAATTCATTCTTTGGCTAGTTGATCCCCTGGAAGAAGGGAACTATGAGGATAAACATAGCCTAAGCTACAGATTACTGAGGTGCTGTCTGCCTTCAAGTAGGAGAGGCCATAGGGAGATTTGAGGTTTACAAGAACACACACTATATGCAGGTAACTTGGACATGCTTGTCTTTCTTGATTCAACTCAACATATGATTCTACCTTCCACATCTCATTCCCTGCCTGTGCCATCTTAATACTCTATAAGTCAACTTCAGAAGTTGAGTAGTACAAATTTTAGGTCAGTTGACCCCTGGAGATTTATATAATAAAGCCCCTCTGGATTTTGTCAGAAGTTTCTCCTCCATTCCTTTTCACTTCTTAACAAGCTTTTCCCTTACCCTTCCAGCTACCCATGGTTCTTCCCCCTCAGACAAACCCTGATCATTAGATAAACCATAAAAACATATAGTTTGGAAAAATATTTCCTGATTATACAAAATATATTCTGTTGGACTGACCAGATAGCTTACTTAAGCAGATGCATGGGCTGGGGTTCAATCCCCGGCATGTAGTGCTGGCCTTGCTCCCTGGGGGTGCTGAGACAGCTACTGAGACTGGGCATAGTGGCACATGCCCACTATGTGATCCCATTACTTGGGAGGCTGAAAACAGGAGGATCACTATGAGTCTGGTCTGTATAGTGAGACCCTATAGACCCTGTACTAAATACAAAATGGAACAAAATAAAAAAAATGCATCTTGCCACAAAGATAGTAGAAATGTATTTTCAAACCTCACCTTCTTGTTTGTTTCCTTTTGACACTAGTCACCACTGGAGCTGCCAACCTTTCCTAGTCCCCTAACAGAGCGTCAAAGAGCTCCTTCTTATTTCTGTACACGTACGGTGAACAGTTTGTTATGGGACCAAATTGAAGACTATCGAAAGTGTCTATGTTGTGGAAGACACTCATATTTAAAACCTTTCCACTTAACTGTACTCACAAGTTGGTTTTGAAATCAAACCAATAGCTGAGTAAATTATGTAAGTAATTTGGTTAATTAATGTTTTACTCTTTTGTTCTGAATTAGGAGATCTGGAGTTGAGACCCTCAACATTCCTCATCATTGACCCCCTCTTAGGACTTTTGAAGATTCAAGAAACTCAAGACCTGGATGCTGGTGATTACACATGTGTAGCTGTCAACGAGGCTGGTAGAGCGACTGGCGAGATAACTCTGGATGTTGGCTGTAAGCATCCTATTCCGATACACAAATTTATTCTGACATTGGCTTGTTATTATTCCATGTGCAGTAACTGTGACACAGTGTGGAAGACTAAATTTAGTTGTTTGTCAGAACAACTAAATTAAATTGAGCATTTCAGATGATTAACACCATAATGGATGATTTCAGTGGATTTCATTGTGCCACCACTTTTTATGGATTATTTTGATGAACCCACAAAACAGCCCTAGGTGTATGATGAATACAGGGAAGCTGAGGCTTATAAAAGTCAAACAGCTTGATCTGGATTAGAGCTAGGTAGGACCAGAGCCTAGATGTTTGAACTCAAGTTGTCTGACTTTAGAGAGATAGACTTCATCAATATGACTTCATCTACCATCATTTTCCTGGCGCCATCCATTGTGCTACCAAGTTCCTAACTAGTAACATCTGGATGCCAGAAATTAGGCTTTAGCCCTACACCATAAATTAGTGATGTTGTTGACAGAAAAGGTAACAGATGGGGCTTTTACTTTATTTTTTTAAATTCACTAGCAATTACTTTCCAGTGTATAAAATAAAGTACTACCTACAAATAAATGTCAGTCACTAGGTGAAGAGTACAATGTGTGCATGGCAAGTATGTAGGGATTATTCAGGAAGTCCAGCTCTCCTCCTCCTTTGTGTTTCTATGGAGCAGCTCTTCAAGTAATCGCTAAACAATGTGGTAAAACTTGAAATAAAGCAGAGCTTGTTTTGCATGGGAAAGAAACCAACAGTTTCAATTAACAGATAATTAAACATTTGCCTTTCTTAAAGCTTGTAAAATAAGACATTTCACTAAATCACATTTTAATTTATGTGTAACATACAGGATGAGTTTTATTCCCCTCAAACTGTTTTTTTGATCAAAAGTTAGGACAATGGATTTCAAAGCATTTTGGGTCCATTATCTTAAGTCTTCAAATGAAAATTATGTCCCTCTTTGCTTTCTATATTGTTTTCTGTAAACTAAGTTTTCCTGTTGGGGTCTAAAAAAATCTTCTTGACCCTAAGCTATCTGTTGAATAATTTTCATCTTCGGTGATTGTGCCCTGGAGGGACAATCAGCAAAGCTGAAAGTGACCATAAAGACCACGACTGAATCTCTCTAGAGCGCTATAAGGTTTGAAAAAAAAATGTAGGTCAGGGCCTATAGGGTCTCACTACATGGACTGGACTCATAGTGATGCTCCTGTTTTCATCCCCCCGTGTGCTGGGATTACAGGCGTGCGTCACCACGCCCTGTCTCAATCACCCTCTCTATGCGACCCAGGGGTGGTGCCAGCACAGCGTGCTGGGGACCGATCATATGCGCTTTACCTAGGCAGGTGCTTTAGTCCGCTGAGCTATATTTGTGTTTCAACCTTAATAAAACTTATGGGTTTTGACCTTAATTAAACTCTTTGGTTTTTAAGAAAAATACCTTGAAAATAAGATTGCAATCTTATTTTCAGACACTACCACTGAGACTACCTGCACTGGGTAAAATCCATTAACAATTTTAAAGATGTAAGGCCCAAGTAAGGAGGATTGGTAGGTAAAGAATTCTAGTTTTCAAGAAACATAGTGATCATGGCATTTTGATTCTCAGCCTTTTCTGGTTTTGTTTCTTCTTCCTTTCTATGTGTTTAGCTAACATTCTTTTAGTAGAAGAAACAGCTTCGGTCATAATTCCCAGTAGAAAGCCAGTGACATGCTCGTTTCCCTCAAAGTCTGTACAACCAAGTCCAGCTTTGTAGGAAGCACACATATATTGGTCGGTGCTCACTCGCTGACTTAGTTTTTTAATAGAAAAAAAATGTGTAGCAAAGGAAACATTGGCAGCAATACAGAATAAACAAAATAATAGAAATTCATCAATGGCTGTCATGCTGCATGACGTTGCCTTCATATTCGTTGTTTAGATTACCAGATGGAAGCATTCAAAATCGGTTAAGATAAGTTACAAGAAATTAAAACAAAGACAACATTTATTAACTGCTTCTTTTAGTAGGCCAGCAGAAATAGGCAGCACAATTCCCCAAGCCACCTTATAGATATACATTAACATAATTTTTAATTTAATATAATTTCTTGTTTTTTTCCTTTTCCTAATCCAAGCTGTTCCTTCCCTGTGAACAGATTTGTTCCCTTTCACAGAATCTAATTGTACCTTTCAGATTTTATTTATTCTTTCATGTTCTCATACTAGGGAGACAGTACAATGTTTGCACATGTGGGTCTGCTTTATGTCACTTTTTTTGTGTGTGTGGTACTGCGGATTAAACTCAAGACCCTGCACTTTGGGGCTGAGGAGATAGCTCTGCAAGTGCAAGGTCATGAGTTTGAACCCTGGTCCCACCAAAAAAAAAAAAAAAAAAAAAAGACCCTGCACTTGCCAGACAGGTGCTCATTCTACTTATTTTCATTTTTTTTTCTTTCTGTGTTGCAAACAGGTCTTGCTCTATCTCCCCAGTCCTGATCTATGTCACTTAAGAGAATGGTCTCTAGTCGCATCCATTTATTTATAACAGCCTCAAATTTAACTTTTTTATAGCTGAGTAATATTCCATTTTATAAAAATAACCGTTTCTCAGTTGATGGGCATTTGGGTTTTCAAGATTTAGCTATGAAAAATTACACTGCTATAAACATGGATATACATAAATTGCTATGGTATGATGTTTTCAATTTTTCTGGAAAAATACCCAGGAGGGGAATAGCTGGGTTGAATGAGCCAGCGATTCTATCATTTTGAGGAATCTCCACATAGATTTCCATAGTAGATATACCAGGCTACACCTCTACCAATAGTGGAGAAGGTTTCTTGTTCCCCACAGTGTCTCCAATATCTGTTATTGGTTAACTTCTTGATAATAGCCATTCTTTCTGGGGTGAGATGGACTCTCAGTGTTGTTTTAATTTGCATTTCTCAAATGACCAATGATGTTGAGCCTTTTGTCGTGTATTTATTTACCTTTTTGATGATCGTTCTAGCTGCCAGACTCTCCAGATTCTTTCTGTTGTAGAATAGTATATCATGTAAGGGATAAGGCTCTTTGTTCTGGGGTGCCTTGCATGGGAAACTGAATATAAATTCAATTATTTGCTTACTCTAACCTTAAATGTTGTAGCTATTTGGCAAATAACTAACATTGAAGTCCACACCATTCAGGCTTCTGTTATGTTTTAACTATGTCATTGTTCACTTGTTCACTGTTAGATGCTTCTTAGTGCAGTCTACAAGGGATGTTTAGACTCAGTGTGACATAGTTATTTTCATGGGTTATTTTTTTCTGTGTTGCAAAAAGGTCTTGCTCTGTAGTCCAGGTTGGCCGTAAGCTCACTATATAGCCCAGGCTGACATTGAACTCATAGTAATCCTGCTGCCTCACCATACCGAGTGCTGGGATTACAGGCATGCACCATCATGCCCAGATATTTTTTCATATTCTAGCAGGGTATATATGCTAATAACCATGTGAATCACAGTTGTAGTGCTGTTGCGGTTTTTGCTGTTTAGTTTAATGAAGACACACTATGAATCAAACCTTTATGCAGAGAAGAGAAAATGGGAAGAGAAAATGTGTTGTCTGTCTGACTTTCTCTATCCCAAAGATAAGGATATAATTATTTCTACCTCAAAGGTGGGTTGTACAGATGAAATGATATATCATCAGTAGTGTATATTCAAACTATCAGCTGTTACCAGTGAAGCCTCTTAATGGATAAATAGTAACTGCACAAATAAAATGGTTATTTTCACTTTAGGAGTCTTAAACAATGATATAAATGCCAATATATATTTATATAATATAAATGCTGGTATTTCAGATGAAGCATTTGACTTTTAATATGAAAGTCAAGCTGACTTCCTTTTAGAAGAGCTGGAGACACATTAAGTACTAAGCTTAGTAATACATACAATTATTTATTTGAGTTCTAGAACTATTGGACATAAACTTAAGTAGTTTATGACTTAAGAAGAAAAACATACTTTTATCCATATCATGTAATTTGGGCTTTCACATTATATCTGTCAGGCTATTGCCTCATATTAAAAATACATGATAAAGAACAATGAAGGGGTTATTTAATATTATTCTTGACTTTTAGCTTCTTGTCCTGAGTGTCCCTGTAAGCTTATGTCTCATGATCATAGCTTTACGTTGTGGATATTTCAGGTCAACAGGGAAAGTTACCAATGCTTTTATCTGTTTAAAGAAGAGGTAGTGAGTCATGAAGTCATTTGGAAGCAAAGAGGATTGGCTACATCAAACAAAAAATTGGCCTGTGAGCAATTTTATTTCTAGAATTCCACACCACACAAGGCTTGAGTCTCAAGCTGTGGTTTCGTGTATTGTGGTTTGCTAGAACCAAAATAATGTGTCTAATTATTTTAGGGGGAAAAAAAAAATCTCTGGCTGACATAACTCAAGAGTTGCTGTGCAGGGAATATATTTTTAATTATCCCTTAAGGAGCTAGAATAACTTTTAAGAAATGGTTTTTAGAGCAAGGTAGACAATCTATTTTATGTTCTCAGAATAATGTATGCCTATTGCCATATCTACCATGAAGTGCCACAAGCTGAACCGTGGCATCAACCCTGTGTGGGACTCAAAGTCCCAGCATACGAATGTTGAAAGGATCCAAAATTATTCTCAAAGCCTACTTGAAAGTGCCAAATAAACTGTACCTATATTATACTTCTGAAGTAAAATTCAATTACTTAATTGTATAATAATTGTTCTAGTAGTAGGGCTGGTGAGATATCGCAGTAGAGTAAGCACCTGCCTGGCAAGCTCAGGGTCTGAAGTTCAATCCCTGGTACTGCAAAAGTAAATAAATAAATAAATAAATAAATAAATAAATAAATAAATATAATTATTCTAATAGTAGTACTTGGGTGATTCCTTTGTACTAAATGGTTAATGAACGTTATAACTTTCCACAACATGAAATGGAAAATATTCTTCCCATTTGCTCATGGGGAAATTTAAACGGGAGAATGTAAACTAATTTTCCCACGATTATAGTCTAAGAAGTAGTGGAGCCACCGTTTGAAACCACTTAAGGGGCTCTTACCCTCGCTAAACACTGCAGCCTTGTCCCAGAAAGCACCATGTACCTTAGGGCATTGCTCTCCGAGTGGCTTTAATCTGTTTACCATTCAGCTAGCTAGCATAACTTGCTTGGAGGCTGTGCTGACCACACTCATGGATAGGAAGTCTTTAAGAGCTTTCTTGGCTGATGCGGGGTTGCTTCAGGTTTTGAGGTTTGCCTGTCATTTCTGCTGTCTTTGGCTGCTTACATAACGTCTGCAATTCTCATTCGTCTTGTTTTCCTATTTGAGCTCCTGCGTCCCTTGACTGAGACTGCCTCAGGACGGATGGCTTCTCCATCCTGATTGAGTTTCTTGGATACCGCATGAGCTGTGCTTGTCCCTTTTTATTCCAGATTTAAAATTTAAAACAAAAACAACAACAACGAAAAAAACTGATCGTTGTAGGTCATCTCCATTTTCACCGATGCCCATGTTTTATTATTTTATTTTATTTTATTATTTATTTATTTTTGTCTTTTTGAGACAGGGTCTTGCTATGCAGTTCAGGCTGGCCTTGAGCTCACTTTGGTAGCCCAGGCTGGTCTCGAACTCGCACCAATCTTCCTGCCTCAGCCTCCCAAGTGTTGAGATTACAGGCATGCCGCCACCACGCCCGGCATTTTTCTTTCTTTCTTTTTTTTTTTTTTTTTTTTCCCATGTTTTAGTGTGTCAGTAAATTGGCCTTTCCCCTAGTATTTGGTTGATTCGCTTTCCTGCCATCTTAGATTTATGCCTATCACTACATTACCTGCTCAGACTCCAAGCCTAACACGTTTTGAGACTGCAGAGTTAATGTCTATTTTTCAGCCAAGTTATCTGCTTGGGGATAAGCGAGAGGGGAGAAACAAGCAGTGGGCTGCCTTGCAAGTGCTGCGCTTTAAAATTCGTTTTGCCATACTAGGGACACACTAGACAGGTAATGGACCTCTGAGCTGTATCTCTAGCCTTTTCTTTCATGGTGAGGCATGCTCTTAGTAAAATGGCCTGGGTCACCCTTGGATTTTCAATTCCCCTGTCTCTGCCTCCTGAGTAGACAGGATTAGGGGTATGGGTCTCTGCATTTGAATTTATTTATCATTTTTATAAGTCAAATTAATATATATATATATATATATATATATGTATATATATATACACGCACACACACATACATATGGAGAAAGAAAGAGAGAGAGAGAGAAAACCAGGGAGATAGCTCAGAATAAGCACTTGCCTGACAAGTGCAGAGTCCTGAGTTCAATACCTGGTACCGCAAAAATAAAATAAAAATTGAAATAAGATAAACACAAAATATCACTTCATTTGTAAAACATTTTGTTTGATTATATTTATTTTTGTTTAAGTTCAATCTACAAATAAGTGGGCTTCTGAAATTGCTGTTTCTTCCAGAAGTAAAAGTTCACTTGAGAGCACAAAAACACATGTGCGCTGGATTATTATCAATATTTTTTCATACTGATTCAGTAGTTCATTCACTAATATGAATTTTTACAGTGGCCACATATAATGCTCAATAATACGTTAGTTGCTATTAAAGTTAAAATGCAGTTGCAGTGTAAACTCTCCAGGGAAAATAAAATGAGACACCTAGGCAGATACTAGGCAGAATGGCAGCCGCTATGTGTGCACTAGAGTGAGTTGCATGAAACTTCAGAAAGGGAGGAAATCATGTCTTTCATAGATGCTGGGCTGGCATCGCAGACAAGGGTCCTGCGGAGCTGCCCTGAAGAGTGGTCGGTGCGTCAGCCGCTGAGATCCACAGTGCACTTTACCTGTGAAGGGATAATAGGAAGATGGGTACTGACCTTAAAAAACATTAGCCCTTCTGGGGAATGAACAAAGAATTCCAATTATTCAGAATTAGGAAAATACTAGAAGTGAAGCCCCAGAGTTAGGGATTCTTTGACCTAGGCTCAAAGACCACTAAGTGCCTAGGAGACAGTGGTGCATCCCACCTGCAAAAGTGCTGTTGGAAGGACAGAAATGATCTCTGGTCTCTGCAAGCTTACCAGTGGGCATATGGGCAGTTACTAGATGCCAAACAGAAGGAGAAAGTGATAAAATGAGAAAGATTGTGGTTCTGTGTGTGAAACTATTTTAAAATTCTATTTCAATTATTTTAAGTCATTTTTTAAGATTTTCCTAGCTAAAACCAGATTTTAAAATGGTACTTATTCCATTGGAATATTTTGAAGATTAAATCAAATGATTAATAGAAAGCCATGAACAAAATCCCTGGCTCTGAAAGTGATAATTATTGTATTTCTGACCAGAATTTAGGCTTAACTATACCAGTGACTCATTGCTGGTGTAGCAACTCTTAGAAACTTATGGAAACAAGTTTCTTCCATCGCTGCCAGTAGTACACTACATAGTTCTTCTTGCCTTATCCGGTGAACATCACTACTCACACATATCTGGGACATACTGGGAACTTCAACTCTTTGTACCTGTTTATAGCATCTTGTGTTTTTCAAAGTGTTCTCTCATCTATTTGTGTCTCTTCCTCTTAGATTCTGTAGTTACCTGGGTTGTGCAGTTATCTGAGGACTCCTTGCCTATGATTTTATAAGTTGTGAATTATTTCTTATTACTACCAGTGACATTAAATGTTTACCTTATTCCTTTCTGTCAGATACTATGCTCCATCACTTTGTATTGTGGAGTGTTCCAGTTCCCTAATTCAAAAGTTTAAGCTATGGAGAGCAAGAATATAATATTGAGCAAGGTTATAATTTAGGAATAAATACCATTGACTTCTCAGACAATGGTTATTAATGAAAAACTTTTGTGCAAATTAAATCCACAGTTAATGTAAAAATTCAGTCACAGCGAGAAATTTTGTAAAGTATTAAAATATTATATTTTCAACTTATTCACAAGACAGTCTTAAGCTTTGAGCTGCATCACATGAACTACAATTAAAAACAAATTCCTAAAATGAGAGAATCCCTGTATTAAGCATGACCTCAGTTTAAATTCCTGATCATCATTTATTATTGTAAGGAAACTATTCAGTTGTTTTATTGTCTTTGTTCATTTAAAAAGCAAAACAAGACCTACCTCCATTCCACATCTGTCAAGAATGCCTTCAGGGTAGATTCATGATATTTTATGAGCAATAATTTGATTCCAACTCAACCTGTTCACCATTTAATAACCTGTTAGTTTTTAATGTGCCTGTATTCTATACTGATGCCTTTTAATTTTTAATATTTTACAGCTCCTCCAGTTTTCATACAAGAGCCTGCTGATGTTTCTGCTGAAATTGGCTCCAATGTGACATTACCTTGTTATGTTCAGGGTTATCCAGAACCGAAAATCAAATGGCAAAGATCCGACAACATGCCGATTTTTTCAAGACCATTCTCTGTTAGTTCCATTAGCCAATTAAGAACAGGAGATCTCTTTATTTTAAGTAAGTGAAAGAAAACATTTTTATACAAATATATATATACATATATATATATATATATATATATATATATGTTTTAATAGATTAAACTCTACTGTTTTTGCTATGATATTTACCAGATTATTATTCCCCTCCTATTAAAAATATCGTCTTGGCTCCAGAATTGGTCAACCATAAAACTCAACTCTATAAAGATTAAGTTTCAGCTTCAGCTTCCTGACTAAACCTACACAACATGTAACTAAGTAGCCTGCATCGTGATTACCTTTAATATTATCTTTAATTATAAGTGTTTTATAATACTGTTATTAGCCTGAAAAAATTCCATATATTCATCCTACCTACACAATTAAAAACATTTTACATCCAGCATGAAAAAAAAATGAGAGTAATTTATATTAAAATAGCATGCATTTCTAGACATAAAGACTCATGCATATTTATTTTTTATTTATCATTGCCATGCATTTCGTAGCTAAAGTGCAGGATGTTAAAGGAGTATGATATTGCTGCAGTCATGCTCCAAGCTAGCGAAGGGATTCTTTTAAAATTGTGAATAATTTTTGCTGAAGTTCTTTCCTCTACTTAAAAATGAATTAGGCTCATGTAAGTAGGCAGAGGCCAAAACCATACATTTCCAGTGTGACCTTCAAAATTCATGCTGGACTAGTGATGATTGTTCTTTCTGCAACTCTGCTTCATATTTTGCCTCAATTCTATCAAATATATGCAAGTAGACTCTTCCAGCTACTAGACCAACTAAAAATCTGCGCCACAATCTTCCAGGCTGCCTGCAGTGTAGTATACCTTCATATTCTTGAAGGTCTGTTCATTGAATTTTTTTTTTTTCAAGCCATGTTTTTGCCTTCGTAACACATAAGATTTGGAGAACCTTTCCTCTGTCCTGCCCACTGTTTCAAGAGCAGCTCTGGTGCTGCCTTTGCTGTGCCTCCTTCTGTACCTCTTTCACAGACAATCAGTTATTCTAGACTCTGCCATCACCTGTGGTCTGATACTCCTACAGCCTTTGCTACACCATGGAGTGTGCTGATTTCGCTACCTCTCCTCCAATAGAAGGGGAACTACCGGATGGCAGTGCCATAATCTGCACCTGTTGATCCCAGACCTATGCAGATCAAATAGTTTAGACTTCACAAATGGTACTGAATGAATAAATGAGTTCTTCTCTTTAGACTTATGGGCCACTGATAAAGGAACCTATATTTGTGAAGCTGAAAACCAGTTTGGCAAGATCCAGTCACAGGCAGCAATAACAGTGACAGGACTTGGTAAGCTCAATGAAATGTCTAAATATCTCCTTCTCTAAAATCTTTGTTCAACTTGTACTACATCTTTTTTTCTGTGCCACTTACAAAATAAAAAAGACAAATCCCTAATTATTAGAATAGATAATTCTCTTCTATCTCATTTCATGTTTTTATCTCTCTCTGTCTCTTTATTTTTTCTTTCTTTCTTTTTTTGTATTATGGCCGGTTCAGCCTGCCCTGAGGGTGGGGCTGGTGCAGCAGGTGGTGCCAGGGATCGAACCACGGTCCCTGTGGTGGCCTAAGTTTGCCTAAGTGGGTGCTTTAGATGACTGAACCATCTTGCTGGCCCCTCATTTCATGTTTCCTTGAATGTTACAACTGAAAATAACCATAGAGATAATCTATTTCAAGGTTCTTGTCTTCAATTTGAACAAAAAAAGGATAATTTAAGTAAATTAAACTTTAGTATAAACATGCACAAACATGGAAAATATTTTCTGGTTACATGTTTTGTATCTATCATGTTGTCCATGTAGACTTATTTTTTGCATGCTGTGAAGTAAGAATAAAACATAGTTTATTTCTAAGTGATAATATATGTGACTCAGTATCTTATATTGAGTAACATCTTTTCACTGTGTAAAATACATAGGAACTGAGTATATATCACTGTATTTATTCCTTAAAATTGTTTTTGCTGCAGCAGTACATTTTTATATTATTATGGTATCTGATAAGATTTTGAAATATGCCAGTGCACATTTCTTAGTAATACTGTGTAATGAGATTTTTGATGTCTTCCTTCATATGTCTGTATGTATATATATATATATATATATATATATATATATATATATATAACTTTTCCCAATAAAATCTCTTTAGAATTTTGCTTTGAGTTAGTCTAAGGTTATCACTGATTTCTGAGAAACAGCATATTTGTAGTAGTTCTTTACAGCTCCATCTCACACAATCCACCTCTTGTTATTTACTTCAGCTATTATAGCAGCCTTCATGTTTTGTCCATTCCTTCAAGCCTGTTCACAATACTCACATGATAAATGTTGCCATTCACTGTACATCTACCACCAAATGCATTGTGGGTAGCTCGACTTGACCTTTCTGACCTTCCAGGCTGTGTCCATTTCTTTTTTACTTTCTTTATTTTTTCATTATTCTCCAATCTTTTGCCATCCTTAAAAATGACCTTTCATCCCTTCATTCAGATTAGTACTCATTTTCACAAAAATTTCTGATCCTGAAAATTTTCTGGTGTAGCCAGTAGTTATGTTGGCACATAAAATAGTGGGCCTTACTTCTTGATGAATAAAATTGAAAATCCCTGTGCTCTGTCTGATTCAGTGGCTCCTCTTCTTGGAATCAGCCCTTCTGTGGCCAACGTTATTGAAGGACAGCAGCTGACTCTGCCTTGTGCTATTCTGGCTGGAAACCCAATCCCAGAACGTCGGTGGACTAAAAATGCAGCCACAGTAAGAACATTTGAAAGTCATGCATTTATGCTGCTAATGTTACTGAGTTAGAAATGATATATTCTAGATGCTAAAATACAAACTTAAAAAACATGGAAAATATATATGTTGGAAGTACACCAAAGTGTTCTCTATCATTAAAATATTTATCTCATTCATATTATTTTGGGATTAAAAATGGAGAAATAATAGTTTCATTTTAATAACTTCACATTAAATTCAATGCTACTAAATGCCCTTCAGAATATGTAAAAGCTGAAGTGGTATTATCTCTATAGTATTTAAATAGTTTTATATTCTTTTTGTAGTACAATATGAAATATTCATGTTCCACAAAATTCAGTTCGTATATTAATCTTTAGTATTATGTCTTCTATCATGAAATATTTGAAAACACATATCTAGAGTATGTAATTGTTTTAGTATATAATTTTTAATCATGAAATATTGTTGACAATTTTTACAGTTCTATGAAATTTTGCAGTAAACTTGCGACCTGTGCTCAGAGCACTTCCCCTTCCATTTTCCAAAATATTGTCCCTCCCTTCTTGAAGTCCTCATTAGAGGTGAATGGACTCCATGTAGAAAATTATAAATTGCTTACATTTGTATGAAAAACCTGAGGAAAAGTAGCATGCCCTGCTTAAAATTAGCATATCTCACAGCAATGATGAAACTTTTAGAGCTTTTGCTGATAACCAACAGCCTGGTGGGCCCGTGTGCCATAGGTTTGCCATCACCTGTGGCACCCACAGGTATAGAATGGCCCTTGTGTAACACCAACACATCCTCTATGAGTTGTACACAAAAGCTACAGCTTTAGAAGCGATCTTTCTTAACTGAAGGTATCACCCATCTTTCTGACAGAATTCCTGTGTCATGTAGTTTCTCCTAATATTTTACTTTGTAAGTTCATAAGGATGGGTGGTGAGATTGAGTAACCTTCTCTCATCTTGAGTAAGTGTCTATGTATCAAAATATAAATATAAAATGAGAGGCCAGGTGTGGTGGCTCACGCCTGTAATCCCAGCACTCGGGAGGCTGAGGCAGGAGGATCGGTGCGAGTTCGAGACCAGCCTGGGCTACAAAAGTGAGCTCAAGGCCAGCCTCAACTGCATAGCGAGACCCTGTCTCAAAAAAGACAAAAAAATAAAAAAAAATATAAAAAATAAAAATAAAAAAATAAAATGACTTTCTAGTAATCATAAGGTCTTGAAAAAGAAAAATTTACAATGAAAAAATATGATAATAAAATTTATACTGTGAATAATAACAGAAATTTAAAGAAACAAGCAAATGCTTTGACTCTTGCATTTTCAAGCGTGCACAAAACTCTCAGATAAATATTAGGCACAATTTTTGGAGCCATATGAGTATGAAATGTAACTTACAGGCTGTTGGTAACATTGTATGCTATCATTTTTTTAAAATTTCTTTCTTCTTTTTCAAGAACAGAATATTTATTGAGAGAAAGAAAGCTTCTGTCTGAAAGAAGGCACAGAATGGGCACCCGAGCGGGTTGCCTCAGGACTTTTTTCTTAAGGGTGCTAAGATACATTGTTATTTGACATTTAATAATGCAGTTGGGGAAAATAAAAGTAGAATTGATTTTGACACAAACAAATCATTACCTTGTAAATTGAGAATGACTTTTTTATTCCTTTAAGCTGGTACAGAATCCTTACATAAATGTGCGCAGAGATGGGAGCCTCCATATTGAAAGAGTTCGGCTCCAGGACGGAGGCGAATATACTTGTGTGGCCACTAATGTAGCTGGAACCAGTAGCAAAAGTACCTCTGTGGTGGTGCATGGTAAGAGGGCCAGACCCAGCATAACCTTTCCAAAAACTTGTTCAAGGCTAGATTCTTATGTTTCAATCATACAATTCTCTTCTTTTAATCATAAGAAGTAGATCTCTATCCAATTCCTATTTTTATATTTCTTGAACAGTACCTACATTGTTAGTTCCATTTGCAGATTTTCATTGCATAAGTACACAAAAAAGACATTTGTGGGAGTCACCAGCTGAATCTGGTCAAAGGCTTTTGTAAGTGGCTTCTTAATTGATAAAAGTGAATTCAGAATTTGGTTCTCAAAGAATGTTTAAAAAAGCATTTTAATTTCAAGCAAGCTGAACTTACTGTCCCATCCAAATTGCCTTTTTGGGGGGAATTGTGGGAACATCCTTGCTAATGACCCCTTTGTGTTTGCATTAGGAATGACCTAAGCTTTCTTTTCTAAAGGTCACCTTCTGTGCTTCAATTTCTTGCATAGTAAATAACTTAAAGGTCACTAATGAAATCCAGAGGCTATTCCCTTGTGACTAGCAGTAGACTTTAATAATTGAAGAAAGGATACTAACATTTTGTATATTTCCTTTAACTACTGCAGCATTGCTTTTATTTTTGTAAGTATACTGTTAAAGTAGCTTTATGAACAGGCCTTCCCAGGGAGGGAAGCTGCACAGAGCACTTACTTTCACAGATTCAGTCTTCATTTTGAACATGAATTCTACAAGTCATTAGTTTCCAGATTTTGTTTGATCTATTCAAAATTTCATCAAATGCAGACTCTCTTTCTTATGCCTACTCCTCTCTCACCTCTCAATTTTATACCAGCATATTCTTACATATTCATGAAGAAATAGTATCTTGAAGAAATATTAAGGCAACATTAAGTTAGCTATAACTTGAAGGCATAAATGCTTCATGGCAGATAGAAAATTGTTGTGTAACAACTTTTAAAGAAGAACGAAGCATGCACTTTCTGGAAAGTGCTTATGGACTGGTTAAAAATCTTAGGTAGGAATGCTCTCTTTTAGCTTCTAGTGATTGCATAGAATATTATATCAAAAAAGATTCAGAGGACAGATTGCACTGTGATAAAGAAGTGGTGGGGCTGGGAAGATAGCCCAGTGGTCTAAGTGCCTGCCTGGCAAATGCAAGGACCCAGATTCAATCCCTGGTACCACTTGATGGGGCACCAGAGCCGTGGGCATGCCTTGTGAGCCCTGAAGCCAGGAATAGCGGTGCATGTCTGTAATCCCAGGGCTGAGAAGGCTTAGGCAAGAGGACCAAAACAAGTCGAGATGCATAGCGAGACCCTGTACCAAACAAACAAACAAACAATCTTTGAAAAAAAATTTTAAATGTGACAGGATTAGTTGTGATTTCTACCAGATTAAAGGAACAAGAAGACAGACAAGCCAGTGGTATAGTTTATCATGATATCAGAAACTTCATTAATCAAAAATTTAGGGATCATTTCACAACAGTTGTTTGTCTGCATTAGTCCAAAACAAGCATCTAACTAACTGAAAAGATTAAAAAGCCAGCCCTGTCATTTGATATCAAACCAAACAACCACTTAGTAAACGGTTGTGGTACAGCATAGCAATTTTATTTATCTCTTACATTTATTAGCAGGACCAGTTTTTCCTCAATCTGCCTCCCCACTTTCAAAACCTTCATTAAGGGGGCCGGGCGGGATGGCTCAGTGGTCTAAAGTGCCTGCTTGGGAAAGCTTGGGCGGCTTCAGGGACCGCAGTTCGATCCCCAGCACCACATGCTGTGCTGGCCCTGCCCTGGGAGCAGGCTGAGCCGGACATAAAAATGAGTGAACAAACAAATAAAGGTTCTGAAACAAGAAAAATAAGTAAATAAAATAAAAAATTCTTAAAAAAAAAAAAAAACCCTTCATTAAAATTCACCTAACTCTGAATGAATGAATGAATGAATGAATGAATGAATGAATGAATGAATGAATACAGATTGAGGTGACAGTGAGTCATTTGCCATAGTGACTTATGCAGGTAGGTGACCTGGGCAGAAAGTGCTCTTCCACACTCTGATGCCATGAGATTTCAAAACTGGCCTAAATTTGCCACTTTTCCTTATTGCTGCCATACTTAATATTGACTTTAGAAAATGGCTTGCTTCATGTTGCCACAAACTGACAGCCTGTTTGAAAGTTGAAAACTCCATTAGGATTTTTAAAATTAAATTTGTTGCTGTAGTCAGTAGCCAGTTCTTTAGGAAGGAATTATCTAAAGAACAAAAAGAGCCCAGCCATAGGAAAATATGAGCATGCTCTCTACCTAAATTAAGGCTTCCAAGGAATGTTTTGCGCCGCAGTCTCTGGTAGCTCCCATCCTAGCAAACTTCTACCCCAGGCTAGAGGGACAGTTCTGGAAAATCTTGATTTTAAACAAGTGACATGGTGTGTGATTGAGCTCCAGGGAACATTCCTGTCCCATCTTCCCAGGGGATGCAAAGGAAATGTCTGGAATATATCACGCCTTTATTGTATTCCTTGCACTGTTAGCAGTGTTCATATGTGGAAAGTTCTTTAATCAAAGTCATTATTTCTAGCATTTTCGGTATTGACTGTTTCTGTGTGAGTCTGTTCTGATTGGCTGTGAGAAGCACACACGGCAGTGATTAACATTCTTCCGCTTCAGCCGTACTCACATAATGTTAATTTGCTTTCTAAAGTCAGAAATAAATTATTCTGGCTGGAAAATATGGACTTATAATTCTGTACTTTAGAATCTTAAATGCAATCCATAACTCTTTCAAGTTTCAGTGTTGAATTTTTTTAATGAAAACAAATCATTTTTTCCTTTAAATTAAACATGGCAATTCACTAAGTGATTCTTTCATATAAACATATACAGTGGTTATCTAATCCATTTCTCTGGAAATAGGCTTATGCCAGCTTGCTGCAGCTTCATAGGTAAAGGACAAGGACAATGATAAAAGGTAGACGTGGAATGGGTATCCGCGAGGATGTAACTGTTTTGGGTTTCCAGGACAAAATATTCTTCAGTACTTCCAGTTTTTAAAGAAAACCTCAGTATCCTACACATTGTCCACTATCTGATTTTCATTAAATTTGTTCTAATCATTACTATTTTTATTTTTAATTTCTTTATTTACTTTACATCCCTATTAGAATATGTCAAGTCATTGCTTGGTTTTACAAAAGTTCAGCTCATACTGAAAATATTCAAATTTAAGCACGTGGCACCAGGTGGAAGAACCGGTGCTCAGCTTCTGAATCCTGCTTTCCTCCTCAGTTCTGCCAACCATTCAGCATGGGCAGCAGGTACTCAGCACCATCGAAGGCATCCCGATAACGTTACCTTGCAAAGCCAGTGGAATCCCCAAGCCATCTATTGTCTGGACCAAGGTAAACAAAATGCTCAAGGATGCTCCTCAAAAACCAGAGTGTCCTGGTAAAGTGAGCCCCAGAGGCTGGAGCCCAAAGATAGGGAGGGGAGGCCCAGAAGGATAGGAAGCTAAGAAAGTGCTGCACTAATCTAGCTTCCCTGTACCTGGTCTGATAAACTCCTGCATGCTAGGGGCTCTCAGATAAATCCATAGATAGATCCACCTCCGCAGGATCCCTCTGGTGAACAGGACGGGAGACATGCACAGTAGACATGTGGCCTCCGACAAGGTAGCATCTTTGTATTTCCTGGCTAACTGTGCACAGCCCACCAGACCTTCTGGGGCTCATAAAGCCCTCTGGCAAAAAGGCAAAGACTTGCTTTCAAGAAATAGGACCGGAAGCAGGGCGTGGTGGTGCACGCCTGTAATTCCAGCATTTGGGAGGCTTGGGATTAGACACTATGGATGAACTCCCATCAGATCCGCACTGGTTCCTGATTTTGTCTCTCTCACTTTTTGGTCTTTAGAGACCAAAAAGAAACTCCTGCTAAGGCAAGAGGATCAGTTTGAGTTCAGGACCAGCCTCAGCTATAAAAGTGAGCTCGAGGCCAGCCTGAACTGTATAGTGAGACCCTGTCTCAAAAAGACAAAAAAAAAAAAAAAAAAGGACCGGAGCACAGTACATGGAGCTGCCCACCAGAGCTGCACTGAAATCAGGGAGCTGAAGGTATATGCCAAGGGACAGCAGAAGATCTACCATTCCATGTACAGTCCTTAGAACAGCTCTTGGTACAAAGCTATGCCACACAACAGTCACCATGTTGCTAATGGGATCTAAGCTGAGAGGTAATAATAGTAAAATCTTTTATGGTTTCATTCATGTGACTTAACAGCATGGATTTTCCTGTTTGCCAGTTCCCATAGTACAGTTACAAATCCCATATATGCCTAAAAATTATGGGACTCAGGTTCAGACTCATTTATTCATTTGAATTTTGCAATGAAGAGAAACATACTTCCTGAGGAAGTTTGTTTCCTCTTTGACTTGTCACAAAAGTGGCATGTACTCTGTAACTTAACTTGAATCTGGCACATAATATAATGACATAATAATGAAATGTGATATTCATATACCTGGTACTTTTCCATACCACCTACATTTATCCATCTTAAGATCTCTAAACTATGCAGAAGTTGATGCTACCATATAAAGATAAATTAAAAGGTTACCATTTGTACATCCTGGACACAAAAATAAAATGGTAAGGTTGGTCTCCACACTGCATAGTATGTGATATAAGCAGAAATTTAGTGCATTTTATGGAAAATGCAAATGTAACAACTCGCCCAGCCTACCTTTGTGCTATGGCCAAAGAGGTTGGGACTCCTGGGTCTCCAAACCCAGCACTGTGGTTGTGTGGTCTTGGTTAAGCTACTGTACCCGTCAGTCTTTGGGCTTTCACAGTGTGAACTGTAATGGGGGGGGGGGTGACGGCGCCTACCCATGAGATTGTTGTGAAGCTATCTCAGTCATGTAAAGTGCCCAATGGGCCCTGGTAGAGGATAAGCACGTCCGGTGCCGCCCATTGCAACTACTAGTATTTCAACCCTTGTTCAGAACCCCAAGGACAAAGGGAAAATGATTTGGTGGGGAGAAATACCACTTTCAGTACTTTTGTTTGCCTGGTTTTCATATAGATAAACGCTTACTTAACTTTTTTTTTTTTTTTTAATCTATATTTTCCCCTTGGGGATGTTTTTCTTTCTTCCTCTTTCACACCGGAAGTTGCTCCTATAGCATTATTTAAAAAAAAAAAAAACCCATCCAATTATGTTTCTAGAAAGGAGAGCTGATTCCAAGGAGCAGTGCTAAGTTTTCAGCAGGCGCTGATGGCAGTCTCTATGTGGTGTCACCCGGAGGCGAGGAGAGTGGAGAATATGTCTGCACAGCCACCAATGCTGCGGGCTACACCAAAAGGAAAGTGCAGCTGACTGTCTACGGTGAGCATCGCTGGACAAAGTTCTCCTTTGCCTCTGCCGCTCTGTGCGGGGCTCCCAGCTCTTTCCCAAGTATCATTACCAGACAGCTGCACTCCCGCAGTGAATCATTCCTCCAAGTTCATAGCTTTACCAAAAAATTTTTTTTCTATTGCCAACTGAAATTGCCTCTCTTTAGATTCCTATTTTCAGAAAAGTAATTATATAGCCTTCTGGGAAATTTTTATGGTGTTTTCCCAAGAAGTGTGTTTATGATATCTAACACCAGTTAGTTAACAGCAGTTAGTTAAAACTCTTTGAAGAGTTTGGCTTCCGCTGTATCTGGGTTGTATTCTCCCTGGAGGAGGGGGTTCACTGTCGCAGATGGTAGCAGTGAAAGGACATTTCTGCAGACCTCTTCCAAGTGCAATGAAGGCAAATATGTTCCTCGTTTCCCTTTTAGCTTTCACCATAAAATTATTAATGGAAAATTTTAGATATGTCTTGAAACTTGGGGATAAATACACCTTCTTAGGAATTACTGAAGAATTGTAGTAGTCCACATTTTAATATAAATGGAATTGTGCTTTGTATTCACTGTATTATTTCTCTTTCACAATGTGTGTTTATTTTAGTAAGGCCCAGAGTGTTTGGAGAGTACCAAGGACTTTCCCAAGATAAGCCCGTGGAGATCTCCGTGCTGGCCGGGGAAGAGGTGACCCTGCCCTGCGAAGTGCAGAGCTTACCCCCTCCCGTAATTACCTGGGCCAAAGAAACCCAACTCATCTCGCCGTTCTCTCCAAGGTAGGAGATCTGGGAGGAATCACCAAACATGAAAATACTAACATTTGGGGACAGGTTGCTTGTGCCTGTTTAGATTATCAAATGTCTAAAACCTAATTTATATATTTAAGATAATTTACATGTACATCGGAGTCTACTAAAGAACATATATGCATTCTAAATCATTGGTTTATGTCAGAAATGCCAAGACACAGTTTTACCACAATTTCTCCCTGGTACATTTTACAAGGTGGTTATTAAAACAGACCAGATTTGTCAGTAGATTCCTGTTAGCTCAGGCTGTGTAGCGCAGATCCTTTAGGAGCAATAGACCATAGTAGTCACAATAATATCTGGACCTTTGTTTTCATTAGGTGGTTTTGTAAGTCTTCTTGATTAAACCCTTATGTAAATAAAAGCCAACCAAGATGACATTTTTGATAGCATAAGTGAAATGGGGGAAAAAAAAGTCAGAGTTTTAAGAATACAACCTTTGTATCTCAAGGTATGAGTATAAACTTTTCTGGGAACTACTTAAAGCCAACCCAACACTTGTAGCAGTTTTTTTAAGGAGTCTCCCTTAACCTTGCAGGGAGTGTGATAAAATACATGATAAATATGTAAATAAAATGTGTTACAGTAAAAGACACGTCAACATTAGTCTCCCTGAACGTGGTCCCTCTGGCTTTAAATGTGTAACTACCCCATTACTCTGGCCACTTTCCGAAGCCATCCTGCAAGTCCTCTGGCTCAAGAACCTTTAGGAGGCGTGATGGTCATCCTGGTGGCTGCTGTAATCTGTGCCATCCAATGGAAAGACAGACTCGTAAAAAGATTAAGATGTGTCCTCCACCACGCTGCTCACTGGACTTGGCAACATGTGACTGCTGGCTCTTCCTCATAGTAAAAATGACATTAAATCCCAAGATGTTCAGTCAGTTCAGAATATCAACACAGCCATGACAGTGAAGTTAAAGATGGAGAACACAAAGTTACAGAAGTGCTTCAGAAAGTGACAAGAGCAATGGTATAATTGTGTTTGAAGTGACAGGGTATGTTGTGTTGAAAATTCACGGCAATGTGACTTTTGCTATAGTACATGCTTCGAAAATGTGTACCTTTATCATAGTTTTAATCCCACCGTATATGCTCTCTTGTATCATGAAGATGATGCTTACATGAGAGTCTTATATCTAATAATGTACTTTTCATACTCTCTCTCTCCAGTTTTAAATTTCTAGCACAATGCAACATCAAGCCAGATACTCTAGTAGTGGAATAAGAATAATTATCTCTACCATTTCTTAGACTCATTGATATAAAATTATAAATGTATAAAGTCATGTTATTGTGACCTCACTATCACTAATTAGGAGAAAAGACAGGAATTATCTTACATAATTTTACTTTTCCTTTTTTTAAAAGATTCATTTATTTGGTACAGGGTCTCGCTACACATGTGGGACTCAGAGTGATCCTCTCCAGCACCCAGGATTACAGGCATGTGCCACCACACCCAGTTCTGGTGGCTGGCATGATGTGCCCAGGGTTCCAGAGCCAGCATGCCATCTGGCACTTGGGATAGAACTCAGGTCCTTGCACTTTCCAGGCCAGTGCATAGACCACTGAGCTATCTCCTCAGCCACAGTTTTACTTTTTCTTTATCAAATGATATTTTATTGAAGATTTTTTAGTAAGAAATACAGTATTGCAGGTAAAATTAAAGTTCTATTTTTCCCTTTCCCAATCAGAATTTCTATTTTTGCTCTTTCTGGGGCAAATATTACCTCAACATGTTGTGTACTCTTGTTTTACTTACATAGCACAAAAGTATTTCTGAGTTTTATTATTGCTTTGTGTACCTGTTTTCATTTTACCATTGTAACCTATATTATTATTGTTATTGTTATTATTTTCCTGCCTATTTTATTACATCAACTCTTGCCCAGTACTATATATATATATATATATATATATATATATATATATTCAATTTGCTCATTTAATTGGGTGTATGCAAAAGCTACATTTTATTTATGTTTCCTTATTCATAGTTGCCAAAATTTTGCTATTTTTGATAATAAGTGCTTTAGTATTTTTATATCCATGGACGCAAGAATGAATTGGTTGAGTATATGTATATTATTATAATATCTGATCAGAGCAACTTCCTGTTTCCAGCTTGGTAGACATTGCTGTTCGGGTGGAGGGTGCTGCTGCATGCCTAGACTCAGCATTTAGGAGGTTGAGGCAGGAGGACTGTCACAGTTTGACGCCAACCTGGACTACACAGTGAGACCATATCTCAGAACAAAACACACATTTTTCTTCAAAGGGAGGCTGCTGTTTCCCTTCCACCAACTATAAATACATGCATCAATTTACATTTTCTAATGAATGTGTGACATTGATTAAATATTTTTCAGTAGTCAGTGGTTATAAAATGGTTTGTTGTCACTGTTTTAATATTCGCGTGACTGGTGTGAAGTGAACAGAAACATGTGTACCTGGCTGTCCTTCATGTCATCCAGGAACTACCTCTTTAAATAAGCAACACAGTTTTCTGGCTTCTTTTTCATATTGAACGTAGAAATTTAGAAATTTTGTGTTTGTGGGCCAGGGAGATAGCTTAGTAGAATAAGCACTTTCTTGGCTAACACAGGGTCCTGAGTTCATTCCCTGGTACTGCAAAAAAAAACAGGATTTGTTGTTCTTGCCAGTAGGCTTTTGTCTATTTCACGAGCTGAAAGTATCATCTCTTAGTTTATTAGCAAGTTTTGGATTTATTTATGATATTTTGATTATACAGAATTTTGAATTTTGCAAGAGCTCCAGGTATTAATATATTTTCTTTTAGATTTGTGCTGTCTTCTTCAGGAAGATTATGGTATTTAGCTCCCGTGTTTTATTATGCCCTTTTCACATTTTGGAGTTAAACCATCTAAATTTTTATTTTGTGTGCAATATTAGGTAGTTCTCTAATTTTATTTATTTACCTCACTTGGCAAACTATTTAATTTGTATCATTTTGAATACTCAGTACCTTACTTACAGTACTTTAAAAATATTATCTTTGGTATTATGCACTATATGTTGATCCTCCTGCTTTGTTCTTCTTTTTTAGACACCTGTATCCTTATCTGCTCATTTGCATGTTTCTAGATCCATAGCATATTTCATTAGACTTTGTTTTATAATAAATCTTAGGTCTGGGGATATAGCTCAGTGGGTTAAGTGCCTGTCTGGCAAGCACAAGGTTCTGAGTTCAATCCCTGGTACCAAAGGGAAAAAAAGAAATCTTGAGATTAGGTAGAATTATCTAGCTTCTGTTTCCTCTCCAATGTAGTTTAATGTAAATTAATGTAAGAACATTTTTATACGTAGATCTGGTTCATGCATTATTATTTGATTAGAGGAAAATGTTTAAATTTTATTTGAAAACATTTGTACTTTTGTTTGCCTTTGTATTAATACATTAAATATTTTATGAATATAGTACAATTTTCCAAATTTAGCGTTAACTTCGTTTAGCTATAACTTATTAATGCAAAAAGATGCTCAATTATTTGATGCTTTTATACCATGAGGACAGACTGAAAGCTAAAAGAAAACTGGTTTTGAAAGAGGCTGAGACAGAAGGCTCACTACAAGTCTGAGCTGCATAGTGATACCATGTAACAAATAAATAAATAAATAAATAAATAAAAAGATGATTTAAAAATAGAAAACAAAGCTAGGTTTATGTTTTCAAGAATATCATGTAAAATATAGAAATAGTCATGAGAATTGCTTACTTCTGTGGTGTATAGATATTCAATACAGATTTTTCATTATTGTAACTTTGCACTGATATACAGTTGTGTAGGGATATCTACATTCTCATATTCTATGGTCTGATATGCTTTTTTGTCTTTTAGACACATGTTCCTCCCTTCTGGGTCAATGAAAATCACTGAAGCCCGACTTTCAGATAGTGGGATGTATCTCTGTGTTGCCACAAATATTGCTGGAAATGTGACTCAGTCCGTTAAATTAAGCGTCCATGGTAAGTTTTGAAGAGAATGCATCTTCCCTTTTTCAAATAAACTATCTTAAATTTTAGGATTTTAGTCTTTCTAAATGATCACTGTCACTTAGGATTCTAGTTGTTCATATGCAGTAGGAAAAGTGTGCTTACATTGCGAGAAGAAAGCTGGATTTTCAGAGAAGAATTTGTTTCTGTTTTCAGCATCACACAAAAAAATCTATTTCCTAGGATCCTTTGGCTACTTGAAAACTTTCCGGGAGGTGTGCTTTATTCCTCCACCCCATTACAGTCCATCCAAGTAACTGCTCATTCACTATGCACTTTGATTACACACCCTGTGCCAGCCATGGTCATAGATGTTCAAATATCAGGAGTGACAGTTGAAATTGTCTCAGAAACTATTGACCTGACTTTACCATCAAATCAGCCTCTTGCCATGCTGGCCCCACCACCAGGGCCCACTCAGACAGCAACTGAGACTGGGAAAGATAGTATGAACCTGTAATTCCAGCGCTTGGAAGACTGAATACAGGAGGATCACTATGAGTCTGACCTATGTAGTGACACCCTGTAGACCTTGTACTAAATGCAAAACAAACAAACAAACAAACAAAAAACAAGATCAGTCTATGTTAATGACATATTGGCCATTGGTTTTGACATGAGGTTAAGAGCTCTAGAATATGAAGTAAATTAGCCAATCACTCTTATCTTTATTTTTGTTATTCTTAAAATAATGGTAATAATATTGTCAAATTTAAAAGGTTTTGTGAATGATGAGCTTTAGTAAGTGTTCATTATAAAGAAAAAGAAAAAAATGAATGGATTTTTGGAGGATATATGATGCATATATTCTAATTATATCCTTATAGTTCAACTTTATTCTATAATGCACAAATAGAAAATATGTGGAAAATATGAATATTTTTCCAATTTTGGTAAAAAAAAAAAAAAACACCTTATTTGACTTTCTGAAACAATAGTTAGGGCAAATAATAAATGTCCTTTGTAATCCTCTCCCAAATTAGCAAAAGCTTTATGAGTGTTCTTTCTTATTGTCTAATTCTTTCATAAAACATTACTAGAAGAACAAGAAGACATGTAAGGGCTGGCGGTATAGCTCAGCGGACTAAGTGCTTGCTTAGGTAAGCGGAGTGGCCAGAGTTTGATCCCTGACCCACATGCCATGCTGGCACCACCCTCTGGCGCGCTGAGTCAGCGATGGAGTCCAGGTGTGGTGGCACACACCTGTAATCCCAGCACTAGGAAGGCAGAAATCAGGAGGATCACTATGAGTCTGAGCTGTGTAGTGAGATTCTGCACAAAAAAGAAGAAACAAACAAACACGTAGAGAAGTAGTTTTTGTTTTACTGTCCTATGTTGTAGAAAATGCCTACATTGCTTTTTAAGATGTTTTTAACAGTTTAAATTATTTATAAACTAAAGAAAAACCTAGTATCTTAAACTATCTGGTATCATTAAGTTTGGTGGCAAGAGTTTTGGATTCATTATGTTCTATTTCTTACTGTTATTTTATCTGTATGATTTCCTCTACTAAAGAAACAGAACAAAGGATGTTTACTGATGTATTCAAGATTACACAGTTAGCAAGTGGCCCCATGTTGAGACTGTTTTGCTTTTCCATGCTGTTTCTTAGTAAGGGGCTCTCATCTCGAGTTAGAAAATAAAAGACTTCAAAGAAGTTGGATTACTAATACTGTTGTTTCTAGTTCCTCCAAAGATACAGCATGGCCCTAAACATATGAAAATCCAAGTTGGTCACCGAGTGGATATTCCCTGTAATGCTCAAGGGTCGCCTCTTCCTGTGGTCACCTGGTTGAGAGAGGGCCAGACCATACTAACTGATGGAGTGCAGCACATTAGTGATCCAGATGGAACTTTAAGCATCAACCAAGCCACAATCTCAGATGCTGGCATATATACATGTGTTGCTACTAATGTAGCAGGCAGTGATGAAACAGAGATAGCACTCCAGGTCCAAGGTAATGTTTGTTTTATTTTTGTTTATTTTGTTTGTTTGTTTGTTTGTTTGTTTTCAGTGGGACTGGAGACTAAACTCCAGACCTTGTTCTTGCCAGGCAAGCACTTCGTCTCCTGAGCTATCTCCCCAGCCCATTATGTTTGTTTTGACACAGGAAAAAAAATGTGCATGGATGGGAGGAGGCAGAGAAACATTAGTGAATTCTGTATAGGACCTATGATTTTCAGTAGTCTTAGACCGCTTTAGGAAGATTCTATAGGACTCTTTCTTAGCTTTGAAAGGAGAATCATTCTAGAAGAAAATCAGACCACACTATTACCAAACTGGCAAGCATTTTTTCATGGAAAACCCATCTTTCAAATTTTCCAGGGTGAGGATCAAAAGGACTGTGAGAAGGGGAAGGAATGACAAGATAAAGGAAGTTGGGGTCAGGTGAAACTCTCTCTCTCTGGATGAGAAGAAGGGAACTAACTGCTCAACCACTGCAGCATGTTTATTTATATATTCACAAATTGATATCACATGAAACCCCTTTGCCTAGCAATTTGCCTGCATGGTAGCCTAAGGGCTTAGTGTCCTCTGGACTGGAGCCTCAGATTCACGTAGCCTTGTTCTCAGGAGGGTCTTGCTCCAGCCCTGCGTGTGATCATCTCCAGCTTCAGCTGCTCCCCATGTGCATTTTCGTTTCTGAAATGAAGTTGAAAATGATATGTGCAATGGGAGCTGTCCTACATAACACCCTTCCAATTTGAGAGATATTGGAGGCTCTTAGAGAGTACAGTTTCACCTCATAATGATAGGATGCACTCCAAGTTAATTCTCAGAAAATGAGGTCTACAGCTCCCTACTGACATCGGCATTATTGGGGGGTCTTAAAGATCGCAATCTATACCTTTAAGCAACGGATATTTACTGAGCTCTTGCAAGTGTTCTAATATGTTACAGGCAGGAGTAAGAAAGTAATGACAAAGGCATACCCTTGCTTTTGTGGCCTGCCCTAGTCTGAGTAGACAGAAAGTGAAGAAAAAAGACAAATAGATGTGAAGTACAGTGTAGAAAATTTAAATGGGGAGCTCCTTGCAGATGTTGATTGTTTAGGTTGGGTTGCCAGGAAGGGCTGCATTGAAGAGGTAATATTGAGAGAGCACTTTCATAGATTGAAAGGAATTAGACTTGTGGGAATTGGGGGCAAAGAGCATTGCTCTCAGAACCAGTACTAGTACAAAGGCAGGAAGAAAAGAAAGAGCAGGTGTGGTATTGGTGCAGTCTGCAGTATCACACACACTGCAATTTTTATTTTTGAGTGGCTGCAGCATGAATAGAGAGTTTGTCTAGTTCATTTATTCATTCTGTAAATCTTACTGAGTATTTGTGTTTAGAATCAAGAGAGGAAAATCGATGTCTATATAATAATCTTCTAATAACTACAAACATTGGCTTGGGTTTCCAAGAGAATATTCTGCAGGGTGTGTTGAGCACCATCCCAAAGCTTTGCTAGTAAGAGTGCAATAAGAAAGCTACTGACATGGTTTGGTAAAATGAGTGCAGGTTTGAAATCAGCAGAGGTTGTAAGGATAGAGAATAAGATACAGATGTATACTTGGGAGGCTGAAAACAGGAGAATTGCTATGAATCCGATCTATGTAGTGAGATCCTGTAGACCTTGGAGACCCTGTCCTAAACACATTTTAAAAAGATAATGATATATATATATATATATATATATATATATATATATATATATATGAGACCATGTAATTGGATGGATATGTCAGTCAGGACTAGAATTAAAAAAAGAAGTGAGAGGATTATAATGCTTTAATTGAAGATATGAAAGAATCATAAGGGGATAAAATAATGAATGTTGCTTGAGAAATTTTGATATTTAAGCCCTTAGGTAACATGTGTGCAGAAAGATCACAGAGCTGTTAGTATGAATCATATATCAAGAAAAATCAGAAGAAATACTAATTCACTAATCCAAGTGGCTGTTGATGCTATGAAAAGCTTTGACATTGTCCAAGGAAAGCCTTTGATAGTGCATTTATTTTTTTGATAGAACCACCTACAATGGAAGATCTTGAACCACCTTTTAACACGCCATTTCAAGAACGAATGGCCAATCAACACATTGCATTTCCATGTCCTGTTAAAGGTGTGTAATACTCAGAGTTATAGGTACTGATATAATATTGTTTCAGAATTTTGCATCACAAAAAACGCCATCTTTAAAAAATTTCACTTGTCAATTTTTATTATAATGTTTGAGCATAATAGAACCTATCCCCTCTCAAACAACAGTTTATTGCATAGGTATTTTTGCTTCCCAAGTATTTATTTCAGTGGTGAAATCCTCCATCTTTCAAACTTGCCTCATCTAATATATTTTCCAGGTAGTCCACGTCCTTTATATTACTTTTTATTTCACTCTTGTTTTTGACATGTTTCTCTTTAAAATTTGATAGCCAGAGCTATTCAAAATATTCTACATTCATCTCAGGCAGAGGTATAAATTGAAGAATATTCTTGTTTGTTCAGGAAATTCTTCCAATTTTTTTTAGCTCATATCTCAACTAGTAATTCTAGGACTGTGCTAGAACTTGTTTTTTGGAAGTTTTTGGGCTATCTGTCCCACCATGTTTCCTGGTAGGAGAATGGCACTGATTCTTTTCAGAACAGTATAAAAGAAGTGCCACATCTATCACCTGTCCTCTAGGTACATTGTATATAGGACTCAGGATGTCCTCGTATTCACATTAGCATTCATCTGCAGTAGTTCAAAAGGAAGTTGTAGCAGCTCTAGCAAAGTTCAAATACTGTTCTTTCCTGAATTCCTGGAGGCCTCTCGGTGGCCAGTACCATCACTGCTCCCTCAAGCTCCTGTGCTTAGCAGTTGTTTCTTTGGGGGAGGGGCAACCATTCCTGGTTTCTACATTTCTTCAGTAAACTTTTACATCCAATAGTACCTGTCATCAGTGTTTAATCTAACAACTTTCAAGAAAGACAATGTAAACTTTTCAGATTCTAAGGCTTATCAGTAACTCAGAGCCATTTAGAACATGCAAGGAAAGTTCCGAAAAGGAAACCTTCAGGGACATATAAGCCCAGGAGGCTACTAAAGGTCCTCTCTGTTCTGAGACCCTGCCCCAGAACTATTGCTTCTTGTTCTCTGTGGATCTTTCCTCCTTTTCCCACTGATGCTTGTCCTTACTTCCCTTTGCACTTTGAAAATCCATCCCTTTCTAGTTCTTGATTTTCACCTGAAATATATTGCCAGTTCATTGAAACAAGGCTAGTTATCTTTTGCTGTGAACTTTGTCTTGATCATGACTTATTCTACTATCATTAAAGACAAATGCTACTTCTTTCTTTTGTTCATTTTCATTCTTATTTATCTATTTATTTATTTGTGTGTGTGTGTGCACGCGCGCGCGTGTGCACAGAATCTCACTATGCAGTTCCAACTCATAATGATCCTCCTGTTTCCTGCCTCCCAAGTTCTGGGATAACAGGTGCATGCCACCATGTCCAGAGTCCATCACTGGCTCAGTGCGCCTGAGAGCAGGACCAACACGGCAGTTTTTCTTATTTATTAACTCAACTCAACAAATATTACTTATGAGGTCTACTGAGTCCTTCAAGGAATGAGTAGGATGAAGTAAACAATTATAGCCTTTTATTTCTTTAAAACATGCACAGATGACTGGAATCCATCTGTTTCACTACTGTTTCTTCATTAGCCAGTATTTTACAATGAGCATAAAGAAGTTAATGCTTTGATTTGTTTCCCACATAAATATGACTTTCTTACTCATTTTTATAACCCCTTAACTCAATGTGAATTTAGCCTCACTGACATATTCTAGGTACTCCTTCCATGCTTTCCTATTCATCCTGGATTATATGTCCTTCTTCTATATTTTTAAACCTTAGTATAGGATTCTTAATAGCATCTTGTGTATTTCATTCCCAAACTTTCCCATATCTAGTCAATTTGAGTAGTACAGTTTTCTTTACCCACAATTCATTGTGGGTTCACTAAGACCATGTTTTTCTTATGATCATCCAAGCATTTTGATAAAAATAACTTCACTAAAATTTTTTACTAGAAACCATCTGCCTCATGTATTAAATATTTTAAAATGTTTGTAAACTTTGTTTTAAGAAAGCTTTAATTTCTCCTCTAGGTACTCCTAAACCTACCATCAAATGGTTGCACAATGGTAGAGAATTAACAGGCAGAGAGCCCAGCATTTCTATCTTGGAAGATGGCACATTGTTGGTCTTAGCTTCTGTCACACCATCTGACAATGGGGAATACATCTGTGTGGCTGTCAATGAGGCTGGGACTACAGAAAGAAAATATAACCTCAAAGTCCATGGTAAATTCACACACAGTGCTAAAAACATACGTGAATGTGTGGCAGTCTTCAATTCTTATGTATTTAAATGATGTCCTCAAAGTAATATTTATGTATGAACATGAATAGAGATATTGAACAGAAAACAGATGGTATGGTTTTGCATTTATTTATTTGATTTGAAATTTCATGTAGTAGGACTGGTCAAATAGCTCAGTGGATTAAAGAGCCTACAAGCAGGTGCAGAACAGGGTGTTTGATTCCGGGCCTGACATGCAGGCTCCATCTCTGGGGCATGATGCAGTGGCCATTGAGACTGGGCATGGTGGTGCGTGCCTGTAATTCCAGCTCTTGGGAGGCTGTAAACAGGTAGATTACTGTGAGTCTGATGTAGTAGTGAGACCCTGAACACCCTGTAGACCCTTCCCTAAAAATAAAATAAAGAATGATAAATAAATAAATAAATAAATAAAAATTTCATGTAATGTTTTATTGTGACGTAATATTTTTCGAAATTTGAGTGGTAGGAAAAGATACATAGTGATAATCTCTTAAGTGATGAGCCGTCTACGGATAGAGGCAAAGAAAGTTATTAGTTCTGTGCACATACCTGTGTTTGTGTATGTGTCTATGCATATGTGACCTCTCAGAGATATTATATGTATGCATCAGGAAGTACAAATCTATAGTAACTTATCCTTTTTGTACTTATAAAAAGAACGCAACTAATAATAGCACTTTATACCATTACTCTACCCCTAGCTTACTGTAATAAACAATCTAAAGAATTATTTGAAATTCTCTATCCCTCTCTAGCATCCCACAGTATGGCTATACTATGATTTACTTATCATTCTTCTACAAATGATGAGCATTTGCTTTGGGTATCTGTTGTGTGCTACCATAAATAAGCATTAAATGACAATCTTGTATAAATATCATTTCACATAAGGAAAGTTTGATGAATACTGCCTTCACTAGATGCCAGGAAATACTCATCTCTATCAGCAAAAGAAAAATCCTGTGTGAATTAAGTGAGGATGCTAGCCGCTTGTCTTTTTTATCTGTATGTGAAGTAAATAGATTTTCCTTCCAATTTAACTTAAATTCAAAACCCTGAAATAATGAAGTATAAAATTTAGTAAGATTGGACTGGGGATATGGCTCAGTAGCACAGCACCTGCGTGGAAATCACGAGGTCCTGGATTTGGTTCCTGCTACCAAAAAACCCAAATCAGTCAGAATTGTTTAATTAATTAACTAATTTGATACAAGGTATTGCTATGCAGTTCCTACTCACAGTGATGCTCTTGTCTCAGCCCCCCCAGCACTGGGATTACAGGCATGCATCATCACACCAGGTTCCTGGTCAGGCATGGTGTGCCTGGGGTTCTGAGGCCATAATGGCATATGGCAATAGGGATCGAACCCAGGTCCTTGCACTTGGCACACAAGCACTTAGACCAGCAAGCTATCTCCCAGCCCCAGATTTTAGTTTATCATGCTATAGTTCAGAATTTTCATATTATCATCGAACACATTTCAATATGTCCTTGAAATACTACATTATCTCAGAATTTGTTTTCAATGGAGTTAATAAACTTTATCATATTCATTATAAGATTATCTTATCCTAATTTATCTCTTTTTGAAGTTCCTCCAGTAATTAAAGATAAGGAACACATAGCAAATGTGTCAGTGTTGGTAAATCAGCTGGTCAGTCTCTTTTGTGAAGTGGAAGGAACTCCATCACCCATGGTTACGTGGTACAAGGACGACATGCAGGTAAATGGAGACATCCAGATGTATATCTAATTCTTTTCCTTTGCACCTGAAAAAATTTCTCAGATGTGAACTTTTCTTACTACTAATAATATGAACATTTTATTTGAATTTTTAGTTACGCATCTTTCATAGACTTGGAAGTGAACCTGACCCTTTTGGCCTTTACAGGTAACTGAAAGCAACACCATTCAGATTCTGAACAATGGGAAAATTCTAAAGCTTTTCAGAGTCTCACCAGAGGATGCAGGGAGATACTCCTGCAAAGCAGTTAACCTTGCTGGCACAGCACAGAAGCACTTTGCTATTGATGTTCTAGGTAAGGAAAACATTCTTTGAAAAACTACAATTCATTGCGTTTCTGACACTGCACAGAGTCAACTATAGATGAAGTAAATGTATGAAACATAAATTGATAGAAAAGTATTATGCACTTCACTCTATTATTATTTTTATTTTCAATATTCATTAATCAGTTCCATATGATATGGAAAGTGTTACTGATAATACAGAGATGCCTCTGAATTATCGTTCCCAAAGTATCATGTACCCAAAATTGATACTACCTCATGTAAAAAAGAAAAATAGTTATGCTTGTCAATTTGGCCAGCTTGCTCAAAATGAAATACTTGTCTGAAAAGTAACTATATAGTTGTGTGATATGGAACATAAGTCATTCGTGCTTTGGACATGTTTTGAAGCTGATAAGATGTACTTCAGTTACAGAGGATATCAAATCCATTTTCTTTGCATTTTAATTAATTCTTATAATTAAATTATCCCTCAGTATAATTAAAGAAAGAGAGGTTTTAGAACAGGAAAAATGGGGGGATGGGGACAGAATTTTAAGAGTGGGTAGTGATGTAATGAATTATGACATAATTGCAGTTACAAGTTTAACATTTTTAAATTTTGTCAGTGAAATTATTTTGACCTTGAAAGTTTATATGATAATAAAATGATTTTCTCTCTTCAATATTTTGCTTATCAAAATGGGCATATAACTCATATGAGAACTTCTAGTGGAAGTTCAGTTTAGATATCCTAAGTTAAAATTAGCATTCATATAAATTCCTATTCATAATCTATTGCAACATGAAGTTGTAGTCTTCTCTAAACCTGAAACACTTTTCATTCTTTTCCTCAGAATCACCATTTTTATTATATAAAAACAAATGCAGTAGTTTGTCCTATTACTAGTAGTTAGCACTCATTGCACTCATTGCTTTTGTCCTGCTGTCCTCCCATGACTTTGATTCCACCTGTGTGTTGATGACACCAATTTTTATCTAGCTCCTATTCCTCTTATGACCTCTATTTGAGCAAACCTAACATCATACTGTTTCAAAATTAGTATCTTAGTGATTTGCCACTGAATTCCTTGGTCCTGTTATGTTTGCTTCCTAAACTTCGTTAAGATATTTTCTTTCAATTTCTCTGTGAAGGTAAAATAATTAATGTAATAATTAGTCCTGCTAACTGCTCCCTAGTATGTCCACTATGCCTCTACTACTGTATCCCACTCAGTGGTCTGGCCAATGTGGTCTTAAGCAAGCCTTATCACTAAACCTCTTCCTTAGGACGTCCTTCATGGCTCACATTTTCTGAAGATGAATATCATACACCTTTCTTCAGGTGTGAAGGGGAGGGTGAGATATTGATGGATGGGTATAGGGGTCTGTTAAAATAGTTGTACTTCTAAGAATAAAAACTAACATGTTCTTTTTCATGGTATATCTCATACCAGTTTTAGCATAGACACACTTTATAAGAGAAAAAGGTAGACATGACATATGACAGGTAGATTTTGAACATTATAAGATTAATGAATATTGTGCCATTTATTGCAAAAAACAGTGATAATTCATTACCTTATATGAGCCTCACCATACACTTACATTTTCAGATCTTTGCACTGGGACTTAATATGCCTCAAAATGCATCATATAGTGTCATTCTTATAAGTAATTACTCTGTTAGCAAAGACTTCATGACTCTACTCTCATATTGAAATTTAACATTTGAGTAAAGAGGTATGACATGAGAAATCATTACTTTGTAATTTATTTCCAAATAGATTAAAATCTTCTTGAATTATTCTAGAAGTCATTGCCTGTCTGCTTTTCCTCTTCCAGTTCTTTTGACTAAATCATAGATTTTTTCATGATAAAATGTCTTTGTTCAAGTTCCACCCAGCATAATAGGTGCAAGCCTCCCAAATGAGGTCTCTGCCATCATCAACCACAATGCCACCCTTGAATGCCAAGTGAAAGGCTCTCCCTTCCCCACCATCCACTGGTTCAAAGATGGCAAGTGAGTATCTCTCCTGCAATTGTTACAAGAGTCCAACAGATGGGAAATGTGCGTAACTGCATGTGAATCTCCTCCCTCTTAAGGATGTTACCACAAAAAAGTATTAGATCAGCATAAGCAAAAGAATACTATTATTCAGAAAGTCTCAAAGTTTTTCATGTATTTCATTTTTATAAACTATGAAGAAATTTATTTTAGAAACAGTGTATCTGAAACTTATATTCTAAACACATTCTGTCCAGAGGCTAACAGTGATAAATGCAAGATTCAAATGCAAAGACAGTGATTTTGCATGGAATTAAGTTACTACAAAGGAAAATGTGTTTATAACAAAAAGATGAATATGTAAACAAATCTTACACCTGGGCAAATCAATCAATCAATCAATCAATCAGAATCAAAGAAGATCAATCAAGTCTTAGGTCTCAAGAGTTACAATGTTCAGTGAGTTACGGCTTCAGTGATCCATATTGGGTTGAGATCTTATTTCTCATGCCGTTGCCACAGGTTCTATATTATTACACTGTCTAAGAAGTGGTATTGAAGGACTAAATGGCAGAACCAAGATTTGCAATGTGTGAAATAAAGAATTATATTCAAATTTTCTATGAATCAATAAGTAAGGCAGCATAAGGGTGGGTTATGAACAGGTAATCAAAATATATAGACAACAAATTTCTTACACTCAACAACTTGATAAACATGATGAAATGCAAAAGCTTAACCACATTGACTCTTGACTAGAGTATAGGAAAGCATAATTCTGGGAGGAAGAAAGTACATCAGTGTCCTGAAAGGTAATTTGTTGGAATCTATTAGAGTTGGAATGCTCATTTGCTATGATGCAGAATTTACACCTCCAGCGTCCAGGAGACTGAGGTCGTTAGGCATGTCTCGGGGAGGCTCTTGCAGTGCAGTCCTGTTGTCAGAAAAGAGGGAACTGGCCAAAGTCTGATCTTGGGAGACTCGATAGTTAAGATAACTTGTGGCATAGTCGTATTGTGAAAAGCCAGGCAGCAATTTAGAAGATTAAGATCAAGCTATAGGTACCACACATAGCCCCAAAGTTGTGTTACATAGGGAAAGGAAAAACAGAAATCTAGCCTGATGCAAGTGGAATGATGCAGTGTTAAAGCTGTGGTTTAGTTTGGGACTACACTAATGAGTGAAAATGTTTTTGAAAATACTCAGAAGAATAAAAGCCAAGCTGAGTATTTGGAGAAGTTAGAGAGAAAACTCAAATTAGGGGTAAAAGACTCTGTCCATTTTAATGCTTACATTTGTTTGTTTAATTTTTTATGACAATCACATGATTAATAACCAATAAAAGTTTCAAAATTCCATGAAGTTTGTATTCCCTCACTTTAAAAACTTAAAAAGCATTAAACTAAGGTACTTTATTCTCTTAACTTTTGAGATCTTTATATAAACTGTCATAGCAAGAAACAGTGAAAGATGAACTCTTTAAAAATTAAATGTTTAAGGGCCAAGGAGACAGCCCAGAAGCATAAGCACCTGCCTGACAAGAGCAAGGTCCCACATTCAGTCCCTGGTGCCACACACACAAAAAATTAAATGTTCATTTAATTTTGTAGATCAGCTAGAGGCTTATTAATAGAGCAGTGCATTTAATGATTCCTTATGTGGCTGAGCTGTACAGCTTTATCAAAACTAGCTATGGCTTTTCCTGAAGCAAAATGAATGGATTTTGAGCTATGATTCTTAGAATAGCATAGATTTCAATTATCATCATGTTTTAAGCACTGAAGTAAAACTCTTGCCAGTTATGGGAAAGTAAACATCTTGTAGTAGAAAATGACTCTCTATAGTGAAAAAATACTTCCTTGCCTACCATTTATGAGCCTTTTTGGGCATAAATCCTTCAGCATTTATAATAGTAGAAGCATTCATACTTATTATAATATCTATGTTTTAGAGAAGTTGGCAGAATCACTGCCTGAAGCACATAATGGCCATTAATCCTATTATAAATATTTTTCCAGATGAATGATGATAGAAGCTTAAAAATAATATTGCTTGGCTTGAAGCTCCTATGCTGTAATATTAAACTGACTTTTTCTTTTGCAGATGATGGTAGAAATTGTACCTATACAAAGAATTTTTTAAAAGAATTTTTAAAAATAAGAATGGATGTATAAATAAAGAAATTATAATCCTATTAAATTTCTGTTATTAAACAGAAGTTATTAAACAATTTAAGATTAAAGTGGAGAAAGATTTTATCCCACAGTGATAATTAACTGCTATTAGTAATACGCTTTAATAATTTCATTTTTCTGAATTGTACCATTGTAGTTTTTATTAACTTTGATTCATAAATTTTACCTCCTATTATTTATTTAATAGTACATTAATGCTGTGATGAATAAGAGGAAAATGTGGAGAATAGAAAATGAATTCATAGAAAAGGACTATTTTTTTCCTAGGCCTTTATTTTTGGGAGATCCTAATATTGACCTTTCAGACAAAGGACAAGTTTTACATCTGAAGAATGTGCGAAGAAATGACAAGGGGCGCTACCAGTGTGCTGTGTCTAACGCAGCTGGCAAGCAAGCCAAGGACATAAAACTGACCGTCCACAGTGAGTGTGCCTTTCTCTTCCTTCTATTGTTGTAATCAGCTCTCGTTATGAGGTGACAGTCAGGCTTGCCTCTGTTGTGTAGAGCTCTATCCTTCCATAAGGAACGCCTTGGAATGCTGCTTATGTCACATCGGTTATGCTAGTTCATTACATCCAACTTTAAGCTATTTTACAAGTATGGATTTATTAAAGTAGTTTAATGATTTTTGCACAATCTCACCCAGGAGAATTTCCTAATTGACTAATAGCATAAATAATTTACATGCCTGTATCTTTGAAGGAATGGAAAAAAGACTGAAAAACCTATGGAGATATGTCAAGTGCGATGAAGTTGATGTTGTGTAACTGAATTGTTTTCTTTTCATCTCCTCTTGAATTTTATTCAGGCCTCCTGGCAATCTTTTAAATGTCATAGTGGCACTTCGTTTTTCTCCCAAGATGTCCCCAAAGTAAAAACAAAATAGCCCTCAGAGGTACTCACATTTGTGATGAAGTGACTATCGGTCACTATAGTTTTTACTGATGGAGGCATAAGTAGATACCTAAGCATAGTGTTGCAGCCACACTAGAAGGAACAGAACCGGAGTCCTTGGCCCACACTGTCAGTTCCACTACTACGCTGCCTATTTCTTTCCCATAGTGTGTGATGCTTAAGGACAGTTTGATACTTTTGGATGTCCTCTTCTTATGCATCTTTCCAAGTCAAACAGCCACCTAGGCGCTATCATATTATAGTATTTCATTTTCTTCATAGTAATTATAATTGTCTGCCTTTGAGTAATTTGGAGATGTTCTGCTTATAAGCTTTATATTTTCCTAGAATCAAAACTTCATAAGAGCCAGCTTTTACTTTGTGCATTGCTAACTTTACTGTCTGGTGCATAGTAAATTTCAAGAGATACAGTGGTTGTTCACTTACTGTGGAGGACACATTCCAGATACCCCCATGATAGCTGAAAATCAGTGAAGTAGCTACTATATGTATATATATATATATATATACACATATATATACATATATGTATATATATACACATATATATACATATATGTATATATATGTATATATGTATATATATGTATACATATACACATATATATACATATATGTATATATATGTATATATGTATGTATGTATATATATGTATGTATATATATATATATATATATATATATATGTCTCCTTCCTACACCTTTATAAACCATTCCCACATTTTAAAAACATTTCTTACATTCCTAATAATCTTCTAAACTCAAACCTATGTAACTTTTACAACATATACTACACAGGACTGCAAAATGCCACGATATAGTGAAAAATCAGTGATAAATAATTTAGATTAACTTTTGAAAACCTGCGAAACAGTGAGTCCCCAAAAGTCAAGCTGTAAATAACAAGGGACTACTGTATCTGTTCAAATGAATGAGTGATTTAACCTACATTGCCTAATATGTAGCAGCTGACTATATATGGCTGTTGAGTCCAAATTTAAATGTGCTTTAAGTACAAAACTGACCCCAGACATTAAAGACTTAATGTGAAAATAATAGATATAATAATGATTTACTTTGGTTACATGCTGAAATTGTGTTTTGGATGCATTAAACTAAGAAAAATATACATTATATTATTCATATTAATTTTATTGTTTTTTCTTATACTTTTAATGTGCCTAGGAGAAATTTTAAATTATAGATGATATTTGTATTATGCTTCTATTAGATAGCATTGGTTGAATAATTAGTAAGAACTTGAGCCTCTGAGAAGATAAGCTTGTGTTCAGAGACAACCTCTGCCATTTACAAAGTTGTAGCTTTGTGATTTTTAGCTAAATTGCCTAACCCATCTGACCTTCGGTTGTTCCAGCTGTAAAATGGGGTGATAATAATAGTGCCTATAAATGGTACTATTACAAGAATAAAATTTTAGATACCTTACCCATAGGTTACTTAGCTTACAATGTGTATTACCCATTTATCAGTACTTAGTGACTACCTTGCCTTTAAACTATATATATATAGTATATATAAAATTATATGTATATAATTATATATAATATTAATATATATATAATTATATATAATACTACATATAGTATTACACATATATATACATATAGTAATATGTAACATTATATATACTAGAAAGTATATACATGCTTCATTTCTATATAGATTAACTGCATTTCAGATATTCCTTTGCAAATGTTTCAGTGGCCAGCATGGTATGCAGTACTGGGGATTAAACCCAGGTCCTTGAGCTTGCCAGACAGGTGCTTAGACTGCCAACCTATCTCCCAGCCCTTTATTTAAGCTTTGAATAACCTATATTAATGAAAGAAATGTTTAGTTCAGAATTTAAAGTCATTTCTTCCTACAAATAGAAGTCTACAGAAGAAAGCAGTCATGAAAAGACATGTCCTTTAAAAATGGATAGCATAATTGAAAGATTAGCTGTGCAAACATCCAAGTTAAATAAAGTGTTCTTGCTACCATTGGCCTCCTACCAGAGCCAGGCGTTGAAGCAATAGGTACAATATCTTCCCTAAGCTCTTGAGTAGTCTTCTCTGCAGTGTGGTATTATTGCCAGGGCCTGCAATGAATATATGTTGGCAATTCAATAAGGTGCTTATTTCCATGGGACTTGGGTTCTTTCTTTTAAGATCCCCTTGTTTGCTCTGTACTATGTCCTTGGGCATCCAGAAAAAAGGGCTTCTGAGATAATCTGAGATGAAAGTAATTGTAACATTTTGAAGTTTCTGGAGTTACAATTCAGAAAACCTACCATTCCCTCTCTAGCAAGTTCTAATGCAGTCCAAGTACATAATCTTAAGCTTATTTTATTTCCTTTGTGAAATGTTTCATTCATAAAGTGGAAAAAAACCAGATACCTTGCTTTGGAGAACTGTAAGGATTATGGATATAGATTTCAGATTGAGCATATGTTTTTACACTATAGTTGGGGTTTATTTTCCTACTTTGTGCACTGACATAAGATGAAGGAGGTAGATCAATACAGCGCTGAGATAGATGTGAATGTGGAAAAGAAGAGAAAGCATAGGAGAGAGGGAAAAAAAGGTGATACAGAGAAAAAAGGAAAAGGGGGAGCAAAGGGTATGAAAGTAATTTGAAAGAGCTCTTTGTGTTCTATGGCAAGTTGTACAAACTAACAACTTGTAGTCTGAGGCCCTTGTCCTTAATTTGAAGGCCATGGGTAGGTTTTAACATTTGAGAATCTCCCTAAATTGTATAAAAATGTTGGAGTGTGTATGCATTGGTGCATTGCAATGTGCTGTGTATCTATAGCTGTCTCCCCTAAACATAGGTACAGTTGGGCTGGGGATATGACTCAGTGGCATAAGCTCCTGGCTGGTAAGTACAAGGTCCTGAGTTCAATCCCTAGTACCAAAAAAAAAAAAAAAAAAAAAAAAAAAAAAAAAAAAAAAAAAAAAAAAAAAACTATCCCCCCAAAAAACATAGGTACAGTTATCTGACAAACATTTATGAAGGAAAATGAAAATGAAGTATCTATTTGTCATATTTAAGCCGCAAGTGAGATGTTGTTCTGGTATCCACTTCAAATATTCTCTGAGTAATTTTTCTCAATTTGATAAATATTAACTCTTACAGTAGATTCTTTTCAATGTAAATGATATACGTTTGGAAAATATTCACAGAGGTTAGGGATTTGTATCAAGACTCGTGACTCTATCATGTCTCACCTAACTAATTAGAGTTCCCAGCTGATTTAGGTAGTATAGGTAAAAACTTGATGTGTATGTACAGATTAACAAAATGTAAAAATCTCAAATCAAAATTAAAAGTCACTACTTTAGTAAAATATGCATTCTCAATGTTCCCAAATGGTGAGTCAAATTTATATTAATTATGTGTATTTGGAAAATCTTACATTTAAAGCAAGATAATAAATATTTTAGACCTCACGTAGATCAGGAGGCACAATCAAGAATGCTATACAGATACGTATAACAGCCAGTGTATGTCTACAAAATAAATTGTCTATTGATGAAATCCTCTTTTAAATTTTTAAATTTCACTTTTATTAATAATTTACTAATGGGAAGGATGGAATTATGGGGGAGGGGACTTCACTTAGTTTTGGTTGAAATTTACTATTCCCTTTTCAAACTCTGTTGAAAATGGTCACCTATTAATGGTGATTGCAATGAGATTTTACTTTTTTCCCATTTGCAAATGATTTTTCACCCACACAATACTGCCTAACACATCAATTCACAAGCACATGATTTTAATTGAATATTTCCACTGGTTTATAAGCTGGATGTGCTGGTGTCTGCCTGAAATTTCAGCATTCAGGCGTCAGAGGCAGGAGAATCAGAGCGAGTTTGAGGCTGTCCTGGAATACATAGTGAAATACTGTCTCAAAAAAATTTAAACCATTTTATTTATAAAATTCCATTTCATTCTCTTCTCTATTTTCATCATGACTTTACACAGCCAATTATTTGCTTCCAATTAAAGACTGATGGAAGACATTCAGTTGGAAAGATAAATACATTTCGGATGTGGAAGTTTTCTTTGCCTCTGCATCAAAACTGTAACCTGAGCTTAGAAAATCCAACTCAGTGAACTTTTGGGAAAACTGAAATATCATTTGTTATTTGGCAACATAGAGAATGTACAAAGCAGGTTGGTGTCACTTATGATTGAAACAGCTGCATGATTATCAGTACAAACAATATGTGGGTACTAATTAATGTGATAATTCTGAATTAAGTCCACTTAGAAGTACCAAGTTTATAGCAAAAACTAACTTCTAAAAGTTTAACATTCAATATTAATGTTTAGCAGTGATTTTATGTATTTAGAAAAAATTCAGAAAAATCTCAGCCCTGAGCTCAAAGACTTCCAATAAAACTTTAACATACCAAAGCTTGCTATTGTCCTGGTTGCATAAGTCAAGATATTAGTTCTACTTCTACCAAAAAGTCAGAACTAAGGATATTTAACTTTATAAGAACAAATGAAATGCTCCATGATCATTACTGGTTCATAAATTCATGGCAACTTCACACAAACAGCTTGTTTTGTGGGTAGCAATAACTAAACACAGACTTTTACTATTTCATATTGGAATAAGTTTTATAAACTTCCCTGAGCCCTTTTAAAAATGCCACACATATTTTTGCCATCATCAGTTATGATAAATCTTAACATATTCCCTTCAAGTTATGCTATGAATTAACTTTTTCTATTTATGTGAAAATATTTTTAATCCAGGAATAGTGGCACGTGCCTATAATCCCAGTGCTGGGAAGGCTGCAAACAGGAGGATCATTATAAGTCTGAGCTGCATAATGAGACATTGTAGCAAATACATAAAATTAAATAAATGATTAATTAAATAAGAAAACATTTTTGTCTATAGCTGTTCCATGTAGACTGCTCCTAGATACTAATTCCCTCTTTTCTCAACTTGAAATGGATTTTTAAAATTTTATTACTTTTTATAAGAAATAACAATGAAACAGTTTCAAAACATATTAGTAGAACAGCCACAATAATTTATACAATGCATATTGTTGTCTTTGTAGTTGTTCAGAGTACAAGATGTGGACATGATAATTTTTCTAAGCAGTATTGATACAAATATTTCTTCTCATTGAGCTAAGAGAAAGTAGTTGTATGCATAGTCCAATAGTCCATAAGAGTAGTGGGTTATCAGCAGAGCTGGCAATGTTGGAAACTGTTGACTTGAGCCTTTTACAGCTCAGCATTCTAATCTGGCTTTACTTTTTATACCTCATGGTTAAACTTTTCTGGTTGGTGGTTAAGGCCAAGTTAAAGCAAGACCTATATAACAAAACATGTAACTTTTGTATGTGACAAAGGTCAATCAAATCCCCTCAGGATTTACCTTGAAACCATGTGCAGCATTTTGTAGAATTTTTGTCAGTGTCAGCCACCTGAGTGAGTCACAGCCATTGTTAGACCAGTTGGCTGTCTGTGAAGCCTGTGAGAATGTTTTCTCTCTAGGGGACTCTCCTTAGGAACAGCAGGAACATCTTGACAGTATTAGTGAGTTTTATCCACTTATCAGAGCTGGAAACACTCTTCAAAAAACCTCCCTTTTTGAAAAAGTTCACCATGTAGAAACTTTAAAAATTGTAAGTTCGCTAATAATATTATTCCCACCAGCCTTGACTTCTCAGATTTTCTTCCCAGAATGACCAGTAATCTTTAACAAGTTGACTCCCTTTAGATGCATTTGGTTGATTGCTGTGGATATACCTGATTTAATGAAATCAGGATGGGTAAATAAATGGCTTTCTTTGCTTGGCTGACAAGTAAGCCATGCAGGAATGTACTTTTTTTTTGTATTTTCCGTTTTTACTTTTAATTTTGTGAAAAAATTCTGTATGTGGTAAGACATTTTGTTTATTTTTTGTTTTTCAAGCATGTGCTCTTTTGAATTGAGACTACTGCAATTATTGTTTATACTAAGAGTTTATTGTTTTAGAGGAGTTGTAGTGTTATTACAAAATAAATACTCTATTCATTATAAAAAAAAAAAAAAAAGCTCTTCCATCTAATTTGATAATGAAACAGTCTACACTACTGTGCCTATAGGCCGTATTTGGAATTCATTATTGTCTTTCCGTATTGGTTAGTCGTGAGTAGTATGCCCTGTGAGAATATCACAATCTGGTGTTGTGTGGGACACTTGAAATGCTATCAAGTTACACCTGGGTTGCTGAAATTCATGATAAATCGAGCAGCAGTAGAAGCAGTGAGAGCACCGCATGTGTTTTCCTCAGAATTACTTAACTCTCGCCACTGTTGTGCGAAAATAGTCATGAATAAATGAAGGAATGTGACTGTATTCCAATAGCACATTATCTCAGACAGTGAAGTTTGAAACTCATATGATCTTCACATCCCACAAAACATTTTCTCAAACATTAGAGATGTAAAGATAGCCTCAGCTCAGCGTTTCCTGACCTGTGTTTCGCAGGTGACTGGTTCCTAAACTTTAGAGTAAACCATAATACAGAAAGTCACTACACCATTAAATTCATCTCAAAGTATAGTAGGTCATGATTTATATTATATTTACAAACAAAAGGTGTATAAGACTGTTCATCAAAGGGAAGGAGTTCTAAGAATGATTACCAGAAACCTCAAGATATCCACTGCAGGCTGAAATCTTATTTTCTAACATCTTTCTCTATGGAAAGGAACCAGGGTTTCCTGAGTAATGGTTAATTCTATGGCTCGGGCAGGGAACATACAAGATGACCATGCCGTATATAGCAGTGACAGAAATTAAGAAAATACCAAAAATGACACAGTTATGCCAAATGTGAACTGGTACCAACTGAGAGATTCTGTTCATAAAACAGGATAAATGTAGTACAGATTATAACTTCAAACAGAAAATAAGTTTCTGTGAGCCCAGATTGATATAAATAAATGAACTGGTGCTAAGAGACACCTGTCCCACTTAGAATTCTAAATAAATTCTGTAACTATTCTCCCCTTCAGGAAGGACATAACCCCCCACCTTAATACATATATGGGACGGAATAGTGACTCCCTTCTAAAGCAAAGGAGAAGAAGAGAGTAGTTTGTAGTGAGATATCTGACAAGCACTATCTCAGCCAGGTCATCAAAGTTAACATTAACAGTGATCAGTTGCATTCGTAAATTGTATCACTAAGTTATGAACTGAAAATCTGTAGTCTCCCTCTCAATACCCAGAGCCCTAGTCTATCCATAAGAAAGACATTCTACAAAATAGCCTCTTCTGAAATATAAAAAGTTTATTGAAATCATATTCAGAAAATGCAATTCAGATATGCAATTTGATCTTTAAAAGTGCTACAGTGTTGGAACAGTTCCAACATTGGTTCAGGTTCAGAATATGTAGTGGAGATTGAGTGACTGGAGATGTTTTTTCCACAAGCATAGCCTTGATGGGAGAGGCCAGGCATGGGACTGCTGAACTACAGAAGGTTCACATGCTGTCAGATATGTGAGTCAAATGAGAGGATATTATCAGCACTTAGCTTTAGACCTTTCAGTTCATGAGGATAGGACCCCTGCTGCCCCTGCCAGATCTCAAACTTACGTGAGACTGTATTTATTTATTTATTTATTTACTTACTTACTTACTTATTTATTTATCTATCTATTTATTTATTTTTGCTTTGTCAGACCTATTGAACTTGAATGAGCTTGTGAAACTGAATCTGTGATTTACATTTTTCACCAAACTTTGAAATTCACTGAAAGGGTAGTTAGGGACTGAATGACAAGATAGGCACTTGGGTAACAGCACAGAAGCCTAAAATTTCCTGTCTTAATTTGTACTTGAACCCATTATATAAACATCTGTAGCTATCATGCTTTTGACTTAGATACTAAACCTAGAAGAACTGATGTTGGTCTGGAATCTTTTGTAGTTCCACCTAGCATTAAAGGAGGCAATGTTACAGCAGAGGTATCAGCACTGATCAACAGCGTGATTAAGCTGGAATGTGAAGCCCGAGGACTTCCGGTGCCGGCTGTTACTTGGTACAAGGATGGCCAGCTAGTCATGTCCAGCTCACATGCACTTTATATTGACAAGGGACAGTTCCTTCATATTCCTGGAGCACAGCTCTCCGATTCAGCGACGTACACGTGTCATGTAACCAATGTGGCTGGTACTGCTGAAAAAGCATTCCGTGTTGATGTCTATGGTGAGAAAGTCTATACATCTGAATTGTGTGCCTTGCCCACTAATGAAGCTTCATAGGTCATAGATAAGTGTGTTAGGATTTTAAAATATTTATCAAAACTAAGATTAGCAAAAGTAGTTCATTCAGTTGACCAGCACTTGCCCATGGGACTCACAACATGCGGGGAGGTAAAGTAGTAGTTAGGCCGAAGACTGTTCTCCAGTATTTGACCTTTATTAGCCTAAAAATGTAAAGTAGTCCAGAATGATTAGAATATTTGCTGAAACAATTTTTTTTTTTTTTCTCTAGAGTCCTTCCCCTAGGAGGAGGGCAATTTTGGCAGTTTCTGTAGTTAAACTGTCAGAAAAGAATAATCTGTCTCTTATTTTATGAGGTTATATTTCGCCAGGATACACTTTATCACCTTCCAACAAATTGCCTGAGGCATTGCTGTTTTCTACTCAGTTCCCCCAGTGATTGAAGGTGACTCGGCTATACCTTTGAACAAACAAGTCATCGTTGCCCATTCTTTGACTCTGGAGTGTAAGGCTGCTGGTAACCCTCCCCCAGCTCTCACTTGGTTAAAAGATGGGGTCCCAGTGAAAGCCAGTGACAACATCCGCATGGAAGCCAGCGGGAAGAAGCTTGAAATCGTCAGTGCCCTGGAAGTCGATCAGGGGCAGTACACATGTGTAGCTACGAGTGTGGCAGGAGAAAAGGAAATCAAATATGACGTCGATGTCCTAGGTAAATAACGATACTGTGAGCTGGAGTCGGAAATGTGCAGCAAAACCTTAGGACCTCATGAAATACTTTTTTGGTCACACAAAAATAAAATCTAAGATAAGGTATAGTTGTGTGTTCAAGTCTGGATTGTACATTACTGAGAGGTGAATTATCACCATAGTTCCAAGATCAAGCATCTTAAGGCCCAGCAAAATAGTTGAGTAGATTAAACTGCCTGCAAGCAG
>PVJA010000705.1:110249-154434 GCA_004027025.1 Myocastor coypus
AAAAAAAAAAAAAAAAAAAAAAAAAAGTAGAAAATTTTGGGGGATTCCTTTTGCTTACTGCGATGAAAATAAACAATATAAACTGTGATTGATGTTATATTTATAAGGCATAAGACACATCACCACTTAGAGAAGAATCCATAATATGCAATAAGAACATTCAATGGTCCTATTTATTATAAAATGTATTGGCAATATATTTCAAATTCTTTTCATGTACTGAATTACTATGATAACTTTTAATCTTCTAAAGTACTACTTACTTAGCATTGCTTGATCTGGTGATTTTTTTCTTTTTCCTGTTTCTTTATACCCTGTATCTTTTTTTGATCTAGTGCCACCCTTTGTAGAAGGAGGAGAAGAAACGTCTTACTTCATTGTGATAGTTAATAACTTACTGGAGTTAGATTGCCAAGTGACAGGCTCTCCACCACCAGCTATCATGTAAGGGTTTTGGTATGTCTTCTAAGTACCTCCCACCTTTTGATGTGAGTGTTTTAGAACTTTGTAAAAGACTTTCTGTAGCACTAAAGAATAGAGGTATACAATGGTACCTTTTATATTCTTCTTGTAAAAGATAGTTCTACTTATAAGGCAGCTTTGACGTAATTCAGAGGGCACCTGAATTTGTTCAACTGGAGAAATTCCCTCATACAATTTTAGAAATTACATGATTAGTGGAGAAAGTCTATAAAACAGAATTGGGGAGAACTTCCTGAGTCACTCAAGTGTTTAACGGGTTACTAAGTTAAAACAATGCCAGAAAAATTAGAGACCTAAAGGATGGTAACACAGAGAAGTGTTTGCCAGTTCTTTTTATTCTTTCTTATTCCTTATCTCACAAATCATTCATCCAATTCTTATCTTTCACTTCTGTGTGATGGGATGTGCAAAGGAGCAGTTAGACACCTAGAAGAATTACATACTTTGACATATGAGGGGAGAACTAAATATAAAATAACTCAATATTGATACATGGTTTAATTGTTTTACTTACAAACATTTTATAATTCTGTGCATTTTATTGGTTTCTAGAATGTTAATAATTAATGTTATTTAAATAAATAATATTTGAGACTTTTCTCTGTTTTTATAATTTAAACTTAGTGTAATAGTGAGGAATTCAGTTTGGGGCTTTGATTTGAACACTACCACAGAACTGTGGACACCAAGAAAGTCTCTCTCTCTGTCTCTGTCTCTGTCTCTGTCTCTCTCTCTCTCATCTACTTCATTTTTTGCGTTTTCTTTTCTTTTTTTGGTTGCTCAGGTTTTTACTTTTCTTGTTATAGTTGTCTTTTTTCTTTCCCTTTTCTTGGTCATCTTGCTTGCTTTTTTTTTATAATTTCATGTGAGTGAACATTGTCTGTAGTTTCTGGATTACTTCAATATTGTTTTGCTTCCTTCTTCAATCTTTCTCTTCTGCCCTCAGTTTCCCAAAGCTTGGGTGATCAGCCTTTGTCCTTCAGCCTTGCTTCTCCTGTATTTCACTTCATTTATCTCTCTGTTTTGTCCTCTGTCGCTCATAAATCCACTCTCTCCAGGAGAAAACCACCCTATAACAGGAAACTCACTACATACTAGCTCGTTTATGTTGAATTTTGCCATATGTTCGAAGTTATTAAGTTTCAACTGCTGCAATAGGTCGAGTCTCCTTTATTTTTCCCTCTCTTTCATTTAGAACTTATTTTAGACTGAATAATTAGAAGATTAAACAAGTACTCAATAGAGAGCATTTCTCTCTCTCTCTCTCTCTCTCTCTCTATATATATATATATATGTGTGTGTGTGTATCTTTAGAAAATATATCTTATAGGAAAATATGTATGTAATATGCATATTTCTTTTTTCTTTTTCTATAGGTGGCTGAAGAATGGTCAACTAATTGATGAAAGAGATGGATTTAAGATTTTACTAAATGGACGCAAACTAGTCGTTGCTCAGGCTCAAATGTCAGACACCGGCCTTTACCAGTGTGTGGCAACAAACACTGCCGGGGACCACAGGAAGGAATTTGAAGTGACTGTTCATGGTATGCTTAGGAAGAAACAGGAGAACTGCGCTTCATATTAATTATGCATTTTCATCGAATTCTGACTATAGTGCAATCGTGTGGGTGTATCTTGACTTGTGGGGAATGATGTGACAAATATAAATTTGAGTTAAGTAGTAGCAGACTTTAAATCATTGTACTGACAGACTCAACCAAGTGGTATAATGTAAATAGATCTAGACAGAACTGAAATGTTAAGAAGTATATTCTACATGGAATGTTGGTTCTGATGGTGGGACCAAATTGAATAGAAGAAGCAGCAATCAATGTCTTAGGTAAGGGGCTTTTGTCAGCACTTTGGGGTTTAATCCAAGGAAGAGTGGTCGTGGACTGAATAATCTCCAGAAGCAGAGGCTGAGAGTATAATTTCAAGACACAGGCCGGCTAAGTGTGTGTATTCACAGCATTGGAACACTAGGATTATAGAGACAGAAGCAAGTCTCTGCCAGTGTCTCTAGTGTCTCATTTGCCTACAGAACTTGAGAAGGAAAGAACTGGAACTAGAAGCTCGAGAGCCATTTAGACGCCATTAGAGTTTTCTATGAGTGTCAACTACATTTTCCCCCTACCTTGGCAGACTTGTTTTGTAGCCGTTTTAGCCCTGGTCCCATGATGGGCTATAGATAATCCTGTTTTTGAGTAGTAGCTCCTCAGGGAGAGATTGCAACAGTGCAATTTAAAGCAAGTTACAAGCCCAGGCTCAATCAACTGTGCTAGTACAGAATCCTGTGGTAGAAATACTACTGGATTCTCTGTCTGATTTAATGGATTTTAGAGAAAGGCAGAGACATTAGTGATAGGAAAAATGCTCCCAAAGGTGTAAATTGATTAATATGTTTAATTCAGTAAATACAAATGCATTTTGCTTGTTCTTTGGAAAAAAATAGTGATCTATATTTATGAAAATATATAAGGAAAATAAAACTATAAATCCAATGCATGAGATGCAATTACTTTGTTGAAACAAGAATTCCTTTTATATTATAAATTTTAAAGAATTAAATTCCTTCAGACATTTTTTTAAGGCTTTGACCTGACTGGTTATGGTCTCCTTCCCTTCCTTCCTTGTTTCTAGTTCCTCCAACAATCAAGCCTTCAGGCCTTTCTGAGAGAGCTGTGGTGAAGTATAAGTCAATCACCTTACAATGCATAGCCAATGGCATCCCAAATCCATCCATCACATGGTTGAAAGATGACCAGCCTGTAAACACTGCCCAAGGAAACCTCAAAGTAAGTATAAATATTACCAAGCCCAAATTAAGTGATAGATCTCCCTGAAATCATATTTTTCTTTCTTAATTGTAGATTTTCCTACTGACCATATTTTGTAGAGAAGTTATAAAGTGTAGCCCTTAGACTTACCATACATGAAAATCTGGATATGCTTCCTGGAGCTGCAAATAGAACAAAAGAAAAACCAACAATCCACACTTTCACTGAAGGTTTTGTGTTTGTGCACGCGTGTGTGTGTGTGTGTGTGTGTGTGTGTGTGTGTGTGAGCTAAACAAACCTTTATTTCTTTAATTTGGGATGTCAGGCATTTTTAATTACTTTTAACAAGAAATAGCAATGAGACAGTTCCAAAACATGTTAGTACATTCCAATAATTGGTGCAATGCATATTGTTGCCCTTGTAGTATTACTCAGAGCACAGGATGCAGACATGATAATTTTTCTTATCATTATTGGTACAAAAATTTCTTCTCATTGATCTAAGAGAAAGTAGTTGTATACATAATCCAATAAAGATATTTTTGTATTTTAGGGAAGGATCTACAGGGTGTCCAGGGTCTCACTACTTCATTGAAGTTTTTACAAATGGAATTTAATAAAGATTATATAAACTGAACAATAATACAGATATTAACTCACCTACCTTTCCAAATACTGGAAATTCATAAACAAATGATGTTCAGTAACAAGCCAGTGTACCTCAAGATGTGTACCACAGACTAAAAAGAAGGTGTGGCTATCACTATATAAAACTAAGTGAAATAAGACTAAAAAAAAGCATTTTTAAAAACTAGTTTGTGAGCTGGGCGTGGTGGCTCATGCCTGTAATCCCAGCACTCAGGAGGCTGAGGCAGGAGGATTGGTGCGAGTTTGAGACCAGCCTGGGCTACAAAAGTGAGCTCAAGGTCAGCCTCAACTGCATAGTAAGACCCTGCCTCAAAAAGACAAATAAATAAATAAATAAATAAATAAATAAATAAATACTAGTTTGTGAGCTTTGAGAAGAAAACACAATTTCTGTGGATAAATTTACTCCTGAGGATAGTCCTTTACACGTTATGGTTTCAGTATAAAGTTCTTGAATTAGTAGGGAGGTAGATTGCTAATGATAATCTAAATGGTACATTTAATTGGAATTAGCTGGCTTTGTTAGCAAGATCAAGTTAATACATTTTATGGATTTAAATTTTACTTATATTATGTTCAGATACAAAAGTTACATGTTTTGTTATATTTGTCTTGCTTTATCTTGGCCTTAACCATCCAGCAGAAAAGCTTAATCACGAGGCATTAAAAAAAGTAAAGCCAGATTAGTATGCTGAGTTATTAAAGGCTCAAGTCAACAGCTTCTGACATTTCCAGTTCTGCTGATAACCCATTGCTATTATGGAATATTGGACTATGCATACAACTACTTCCTCTTAGTTCAATGAGAAGAAATATTTGCACCAATAGTGCTTAGAAAAGTTATCATGTCTGCATCTTGTACTTGAAACAACTACTATGAAGACAACAATATGCACTAAAAAATACAAAACAACCCAAATAGGTTGTATTATTAAAGTTCATCAAAAAATGTTCTCAGTATGAGAGATACCTTCAGTTCTGTTCCCAGATGAAGGAATGGACATTTGTTCACTTATTCCTGTATCAAACCTAGTGAAACTAATCTCAAACCTTTGTGTTGATGAGAGATTCTGTGAGGAGTCTTCACCTGAAGATGGATTTTATCATGCAGCCATAGAATCAAAATTACAAGCTGTAATGAGCAATGTTTTAGTAGAAGATAAAGATAGTTTTAAGGATTTACAAGAATTTGTGTTTTTTGGGAGGTGGGGAGGAGGGTGGCTCAAGCTGCTTGAAAGGTGGGTCTGGAGATCAAACTGCTGTGCCCTGTGCTGACTAGATTGCCCATGCAGGCACTTACACCACTGAGCCAACCCACAAGCCCCAGAATGTTATAAGGAAAGCTTTTGAATATGGAAGATCCTTAGGGTGAAGTACTTTGAGCAGTGTACTGGGGAAAATGTGGAAGTTAAGTGGGTGAACCAGTAGAAAGGAACTTAGAACAGGAAAGATAAAGTGTGACACCTCTTCAAGCCTGAAAGTAAGCCAGTGGGCAGAGGCAAAGGGACAAGGAAAGGTAATACTGGAGAGGACTAAAGAGTAGGAAGCACTTACCTAATTCTGATAATTTTGTTTGATTTTAAAGCAAAGCAAAGATTTTGAGTAATTTTAAGGGAACTGATGGGATAACTTTTCAGTTCATGTGTAATTGTGTGTAACTTAATCATAGAGATCTATTATGAGAAATGCATCATTCAGGCAATCTGACTATTATACAAACATCATTTACACAAACCTGGATGATACAGCCTACTTCATATCTTAACTATTTCATATTTACCATCATCCATCATTGACCAAAATATTGTTTTGTGGTGCATGATAATAGTCATCTGGAAATCTTCTAAGATATAGGCTGGAGGAAGAGTAGATATGTAAAACCAATCAGGACCTATTTGTATTCATCTAGAAGAGTTAGATAGATAGAAATTTGGATTCATTTGCTGGCCATGGCAATGAAGATACTTGGATGGATTGTAGAGCTATCAAAATCATTAGAGTATGTGAAAGATTGCTTATGCAAGGGGAGAGAGAAGGATGTGTCAAGTAAGAGTATGAGGACTCTTACCTATATAACTGCATGAAAGTACTGCCATGCAGTAAGGTGGGGTACTTTGGAGGAGGGCAATTTGAAGGTGAGAAAAACTGTAATTTTAGTTTTAGATTTGGAGTTGAGGTGACTTTGAGGTAAACCAGTGGAGGTATCTGTAGGTCATTCAATATTTATGACACTCAATCAGTCTTCTGGTGGGAGATATTGGCAGATTGTTGATATATGAAGCTTGAATACAGGTGAGCTAACCCAAAGGGAAGAATAATGAATGTGTGAAAAAGAAAAGATAATTAACTGAGTTCAGAGTCTTAAGAAGTGATGACATTTAAAGGCCATGTGGAACATTACACAGGTGGATACAGATGTATAAATGTGTTGCCTAACAAGTTGAGTACAATACAGCTGGGAATAGGTTAAGTGGGAGTTTACACAGTATTTTGGAGAGATCATTTGGGGTCAGGGTACAGTAAGCTGTGCAGAGTTTGGATTTCATTCTGGGCAAGGTGGGGAGCCATGAATGAGGTTAGGAGAGAGACTGGTAAAACGATCAAATTTCCATTTTAAACAATTTATTCTGGCAATAGTGTGCAAAATAGATTAGCAATTGGGGAGGTTGGAGACACTGGAACATCAGTTAGAAAGCCATTATAATCCCACAGTGGCCCTGGAAATGGAAAACAGAGAATCTGAAAAATAGTCAATGGTGTAATTAATAGGAGACAAAGTGGGCTCCAAAATCTAGATGACTGGAAAAAACAGTGATTGCCATTAAAAGGGACTGTAAAACTGCAATGAAAAGTGGGTTTTAAGAGGTACATGGAAAAAAATTATGAGCCTAATTCTGGATAGGTTAAATTTCATGTACTAACCTGTGCAGCAGATACCTGGAACTGCAAATGTAGACTCCAGAGAGAAGTATAGGCCACCAGTGTAGATTTAGGAGCCTGGATAGGAGACCAGGCATGGTAGTGCGAACCTGCAATCCCAGCACTGGGGAGGCTGAAAACAGGAGGATCAGTACAAGTATGAGCTGCCTAGTAAGACCCTGTACCAAATATATTAAAAAGAAAAAAAAATCCAGATAGAGTTATTCAGTAATGCCATGAGTTTTAGTGAAGACTCTCAAAGAGCTAAGCTTTCTTTTATGAAACAGAAAGAGTGCATAGAGTTTCAGTGGGTAGGTAGTCAATCATGTGGAATGATGGAGCTAGACGGCAGGAAACGATATTCAGTTCCTCAGTAGGCTACCTGATATTGCAATTATAAACTAATGTTCATCTCAGAACAGTAGGCTTCAAAGAATAACCTGAATCTGCAGCTTCAAAATGGTGGAGGTCAGTTGCTGGATTTAAGAGGAAAATAAGGAAAAATAGTCAGAAGGATTTATCTGCATTCTCGTTATTCATATTTTATAAATTATATTGTTTTTCTGGACTCCATGACAATTTAATCAAAAGAGATTGTTGTTTTAAAACTATTTATGAAGTGTTATATTAATGTGGCTGTGTTTCTTCAAATAGCTTAAATTTTCAACACATACTTCATAGTTCAGTATGAAAATCTTTTATTCAAGATTTTATTCTTTTATTAAAGTTTTATGACTCTACCAGCAGGCTAACCTTTAGCTTATTTTATTTTGCATTTTTCAATGCGTAAGAACAAACTTTTCATCAAAAAAAACCCTTTTCAATCAAATTAGTCAAAGAAATCAAATTTTCTGTCACATAATGGAATGATTTAGTGCTGATCTATGAAGAGATATTAAGATAGTGGCATAAAAATATAATTAGATCTTATAAATTTAAATGAATTTTTCTATCTCAGTTAATGTTTCCAAGTCCAAATGCAGAGTACAAAATGCTGCGTGCTTTCTGCTCCCAATTAGATACAGTCTTCTGGTCGAGTTCTACAGATTGCCAAAGCGCTGTTAGAAGATGCTGGCAGATACACGTGTGTGGCTACCAACGCGGCTGGAGAGACGCAGCAGCACACCCAGCTGCATGTTCACGGTAATGTAATTTCCACATCTCAGCAGAAGAGTATTTCAGGAATTCTTATCAACATCATGATGGGCTCGCTTTCTCTGCATAACAATATGAAACAAATGAGTGTTTTCGTTCACTCGAAAATAATTTAGATAAGGTTTACTGTACTCACAGTTGCTGGTATTAAAACCTTCAGTTTTCAGGTTGTCACACAGGATGTGCTGGATCCTCTAAAAAATACTAGTTCTGGGATCAGGGATATGGCTCGGCGTCATGAGCGCCTGGCTGGCAACTGCAAAATCCTAATTTGATCCCTGGTACTGCAAAAAAAAAAAAGAAGAAAAAAAAGACTAAAAATAAGCACAAAAATTAATCCTGTATTTTAAAATATTTATTATCTATTAAGTTTTCTCTGCACTGTTGTCTACTTATAAGAGATGTTTTATTATTAAATGGTATCCTTGATTTAAGATCTTCTCCTATATGCTTTAATAAAAAAAATCTGGCAACAATAGAACAAGTCACTAATGTTACAGCACTTTAATTCTCTAGAGGCACACTGTGTCAGGCTGAGAATTAGAGACCTCCACTTCCTAATTTAGCCAGGGTATTTGGATAAAGCTATCCAATATCTATATGGATACATTATTTGTTTTCCCTGCTTGATATGACTGCTTATTCAGTCCTCATACCTCCATGCCTACCTCTACCCTCCTTCTCCCATTCTTTCTTTTGTCATATATTCATTCCACATTCTCTGAGAAATTGAACCTGTAATAATGCCTCAGCACCTAATTTAATTTCTGGTACACAGCAGATAGTAAAAAAAAAAAAAAAAAAAGTATTAATTAAGTAAAGAGTAAATAGAAAGTAAGTGAAAGAAGGATATTGCATTCTTTTAATTTGCTTCTTTGCATATTGTATTTCAGTTTAAACATGAAGTTAGGATCTTTTACCAGTCCCATAAATGTTTCTTTAATAATCAGTACACTTCTTCCAGTTCTCCAAATAGAAACACCTACTGTAACCATACGTACAACACTTAAAAACCATGTTCCTTAAAAGGATCTTTATTCTTTTACTGAGTTAGTAATTTGAAGGATATTATCTACATGTAACCATTTTGCATGGCTTAGTATGATTAGGGAGTTAAGGACAGTTTGATGTTGTTGACCCTTAATTACAGCACTTGAGTTTATCTCATCCTTTAGGAGACCACCTGTGCCTTCCCAGTGTTCTCTGATGGCTGTCTTGAGTCCACTCAGACTTCCACCTCCATCTAAAGGCATGTTGAGCTTTCTCTTCTCTGTCCTAATTTCCCTCCCAATGTTCCATTTCTTCTCCTCCTTGAGCCTAGCCCCTAGATCTCCAGAAAGAGCATCTGTGACATAGGTTGCCTGTGTGCAGTATTCAGAGAAATATAGAAACACACACTGAACCTGATGTGTGAACCTGTAGTTGTAGTCAAGATTAACTCAGCCCCAGAGTCTTAAAGAAATCAGGTATTCCACCAAACAAAGCATAACAATAGAAGAGAAAAAAGAATAATGAGACCAAGAAAACATCACTCTGTACATCTGTGATCGGAATATGGTAACAAAATGCCATTTCTCAGGAGGTATAACTGGGGTGACTCTCAAAGTGAGGAGTAACCAGATGGAGAGCATCTACAGTGCTGTGGAAAGAAAGAGAAACAGAAAGTTAGTCTCTTGACATTTTTTTTTTAAACTACCAAATTGGCTGGAGCCTATAAAACAAATTGGTGCAAATTGCAGAATAGATGTCCTATGGTAGTAGCTTCATTTAATAGTATCTTGATTCGTCTGGATAACTCACCTCCCTACAAGGAGAATAAATGACCAAGTGAACTTCTAACCTAGTACTTCCTGGAGGAAGCCAGCAGCTAAGTGCGTTTGAATGGAATCTGGCAGAAAGCTCCATCTTATCTTGGCTTTCATGACAGCAGTGTTACAATGCATTCATGGGACCTCAAACTTGACTTTGTCCTTTACAATATTTGCCTTAATAACTTCAGTGGTAGCTGGAGATGTTTAGAAAGGGTTAATTTCATTAACTAAGAAATTGGTTAATGAAAGACTTTAAACTGACTTCAGGGTCATAAAGGACATGTTAATATAATACATAAAACCACATAAGGCTACAGTGTGAAAAGCGGTTTGAAATACTTGAGTATTACTTGGATCTTCTTAGTTTCTGCAGATATATTAATTCAGTTCATAAAAAAGATGCATTGATATTAGGAGTCTATAGTAGAAGTTATAGGGTGAGGAACAAGGAAGGAAGTTGCGTGTCTTACTTTATGAATTGGTTCCAAATTGTTTCATCCATTTCTGGTGCTATACATTAAGAAAAGCATTGATAAAAACTACAGGGAGGTGGTGGTCATATTATCTGTTACAAATCTGTTTAACAAACCTTCAGTTTCTTTTGATGTTAGGACTTATTTTATTCTCAGTGTTTATTGATGGGTAACAGTAACACATTAAACACATAGACACTACAGTTGTCATCCAAAAGATTCAATCAGAAAATCTCAGCATTCCAATGGTATAATATTTTCCTTTCTTATAAAAGCATCTTAGATACTCTCTTTCTTCTCAATCATGAATAAGAATGTTTCCAATAGCTGAACTCAGGGTTCATGGTCTCTTGGAGAAGAAGACCACATCATGGTAAGAAGAAGAGAAATATTCTCAGGAAACTTTCCAGGGGGGAGTTATGTCTATTTTAAAAGGCAAGAACCCCAGTAGGTGGTCTTTTTCATCATCAAAGTTTCATAATTCAGGAAGTTTTTATTCTTTAAACTAAACTATGAAATTATATCTAAACCTCAAATATTTGCCAAATGAGACAGATGTTTCCACAAACAAATGCCTGGGATCTAATAGCTGAAACATTCATTTCATCTGCACATAATTATTTCCTAGGGGGGAAAATCAACCAAGGTGAAACTTCTAGAAGAAGTAAAATGTACCTGTAGGAATAGATCTCAAATTTGGTTTCTGTACTGTCCATTATTGCCTGCAGAATATTAATCTTAGATGCCAATTATGTAAAAATTATTGTACTCATCTGTAAATTGGAAAGGATAAAGATAATATCTCATGATCTTGGGGCTTATGTGAGGACTGAGTAAAAAAAAAAAAAAAAAGAAACCATGAAAATCTATGGTTCCTGGCTTTTAGTCAGTGTCTGTAAATGGTAGCATGAAGACTATTTTGACAAAACACATGTTTGGCTCCTGGTTCTTTTTTACTGCACCACTTTAACCAATATACCCAAAGTCCAGCTGCCTTTACTATGAGTCTGTGCTAGTTATCTGGTAAAATCATTAGTACAGCACCCATTATTTTTATTTTATTTTTTAAAAGTATTTGCTTGGCTAACATCTGCAAACACCCACTTAAAAAAAAAAAAAACTTTCTCTATTATTCCTGTATTTTGTTTAGTAGCTCACTAATGCCCAAAAAGAGACTTGGACATGCTGTAGGGAGCAACATCCCCTCCTCCTTCTCCTCCTCTATTTCTTCCTCCTCCTCCTCCTCTCCCATCCTCTTCTCCTCTCTGCTGTCTTCTCCTCCTCCTTCCTTTTGCCTCCTCCACTTTCTTCTCTTTTTTCTTAGTGGATAAGTTCAGTTCAGGACTACATTAGACTGTATTTCGTTGTAACAGTCTCCATTTACTGCTCTTTCATAATTCTGGTGGACAGGAAAGGCATAACTCCCCAAAATCATTTTTTAGAGAAGTTATATCTTAATCCAAATGTAACCACGATTTTAAAGAGGCAATTCATACTCTGAATGACAAAATGAATAAGTAGAGTCTACTTCACACAGTGTTAAGAAAATGTAATCTTGAGGTAATGTATAAATAGTTTTGGGGGGAAAATGCATTAAGCTAAATAAATTCACTTTCTGCCTAGAGATCTCTGTAGAGTCATTCCTGTTAATGTAAGGTATCATTACCTTACTGATGCTCTGTCTATAACAGTGTTCTGAATTCAAGGCTATTTAAGTAGTTAGAAGGAAATGATTATCAGCTAAATATTAGATTTTTCTTATGTTTATTGATTTACATTGGTACTCCAGCTTACCTCTTGCACTCAGTGTCATGGGCTACAAATCCCATGCAAAGAGGATCCTCTTGAGGGGAAACCTCTGGTTTTCAGCTCTCTTTTTTAGGTTAACAGACAGTTACTTGATGCATCCAAAGTATTTGTTGTAGGTGATGGTGACTTTAAAGCAATCAGCAAGGTATCTGTTTGCTAAGTCTGATGGAGAAGACTCAATGAAAAACACTTTATTAAAAAAAAAAAACCTATAGGCAGAGCTCAGCAGCTGGGGTTTGATCCCTGGCATGCCATGCCAACGCCATCCCCAGGGCACACTGCAACTGTGATTGAGCCTGGGCCATGATGATGCGCATCTGTAATCCCAGTGCTTGGGAGGCTGAAAACAGGAGGATCGCTACAAGTCTGATCTATGTAGTGAGACCCTGTAGACCCTGTAAACCTTGTCCTAAATACACACACACACACACACACACAAAGTTCTAATTTTTGTTTATAACTCTTTGGAGTAGAAAAAGCAATTGTGTCTTTTAATCTTCTAAAGCCATAAATTAAACTATCTTGAAAATCAAAAGTTAACAAAGTATATCTTTGTCTTATTTTTAAAGAAAATTTTATGGGTCAGTCAGGAGAATTCAAAAATTGATTAATTTTTTGATTAATTAAGTGTTTAAAATTCTAAACTTGTAATCATTTCCATATAGATCACAAATATAACTCACATAAAAGAAAACATACACTTTTGAAGCATAAAATTCAATGATTTCTGATACATTTACAAAGTTAGTCATCAGCCTTCTCTAATTTCAGACAGTCACTACCTAATGCTAATTCATCTCATCCAAAATCTTAAGGTCAGAGGAATATTGCCATCACAGCAGTATTTATTCTTCAATGAAACAGAGGTTTCTAGTTACTTAGTTGTTCTCAAATTTTGCAATTTATTTCAGTGATATTTTAGTGTTTAATTTAAAAGCCTTGCATCTGGTAAAATTTATTTTTGCATATTTATCTTATTCATTTATTTGTGAATATTTTAATGTTATTATAAGTAGAGCAGTTCTGTAATTTTACTTTCAGATTTTTATTGCTATATGTATAGACATACATGCTTTTTACGTGTTGATCCTACCAATCCAATATTATGCAACCTGGCCAAACTCTTTGGTTGCTTGATGATTTTTTTGTGGAAGATGGCATTTGTGACCTAGAAAAAAAATCTTACACTTTTTTCTATTTCTTAACTACTCTGAGAAAAGTGTATAGTACAATACTGGTAGAAATTGTGGGAATATTACCTTGTCTTGTTTCTGCCTTTAGGGGAAACTTAAACTGCTAACCGTTAACTGTTAGATTAGGGTGAGTTTTCCAAACATGGGCTTAATTAAGGTGAAGAAATTTTCTTCTATGCATGGACTAGTGAGTGTTTTCTTAAGCAGGAATGGTTTGGATTTTGTCAGATGCCTGTTCTAGCCATGCTTAGATAATCATTTTTTTTCCAGCTTCATTTTACTAAGACAGTGGACCACATAGATTTATTCTCATATTTTAAACAAACCCTGCCTTCCTGAAATAAGTGCTCCTAAACCGTACTGCATAATCTGTTTTATCTCCTTCTTTATTCAGCTCACTAGCAATTTCTGATGGTTTTTGACATGTATATTTTCTTTTTATACAGTATCTCTGTCTGGTTAATTATTGTAGCCATTAGAGACTGGCTTGAGACTGTTCCTTTGCTTGTGTGTTTTGGAAAAGTTTAAAGAACTGGATTTAATTCCTCTTTAAAGTTTGGTAGAATTCACCAAGAAAGTGACGCCAACTTACTATTTTCTTTGAGGGAAGTTTTTGTTTGCTTCTTAAATTTCTTTATGATTGTAGATTTATTCAGGTGTTTTACTTTTACTTTAGTTAGTTCCAGTGGTCCGGTCTTTCTAAGATTTTTTCCATCTCATCTGGGTTATCTGGTTTGTTGATTGTTTATAGTATTCCTTTATCATCTGCTTTTTATTTCACTCAGGTTGTTAGTAGTCCCTTTCTCACTTCTGAGCACAGTTATTTGGCCCTTTCTTCTTTGTCTTGGTTGACCAAACTAAAATCTTTTCTATCTTCTGATCTTTTTAACAATGAGCTTCTGATTGTTATTTTTTCTATGCTGTATTTCTAGCTAGTCTTTTTATCTTAATCTTTTTGACAAATGTTTGGTTTTAGTTTATCTAGGCACTATTTTTCTGTACTCTAATATTTTTATTATCACTCATACTGGCTTTGGGTTTATTTTACTTTTTTCTACTTTTTAAAGGTGGAAGTCAGGTTATTGATTTGAAATCTTTTAAAATGTAGGTGTGTAAGGGCCGGGATTAAAGTGCCTGCAAGCAGGTGCAGGGGCCTGGGATTTGATTCTAGGGCCTGCTGTGCTGGTCCCACCCCTGGGGCATGCTGAGACAGCAATTGAGACTGGGCATGGTGGGGCACACCTGTAATCCCAGCTCTTGGGAGGCTGTGAACAGGTGGATCACTACGAGTCCAATCTAGCAGTGACAGCCTGAACACCCTGTAGCTCCTTCCCTACCTTACAAAAAAAAAATTATATATATATATATATATATATATATATATATATATATATATATGTGTGTGTGTGTGTGTGTGTGTGTGTGTGTGTGTGTGTGTGTGTGTTTACATATGTCACTCTTTTTTTTTTAATTTTCATATGTGGTGCTGAGGACTGAACCACAATCCCTGTGGTTTCTTAAGCTTGCCTAAGCAGGAGCTATAGACTGCTGAGCCATCTTGGGGGCCCTACACATGTCACTCTTAGGCTCTGCTTATTTGTATCCCAGGAGTTTTAGCATATTGGTTTTATCTATTCATCTCAAGAAGTTTAATCTAATAATTTATGCTACTATCCCTTTAATCAATAAGCTATTTAGAAATATGTTAAATGATTTTTATTTTATAATTTCCCCCAATTTTTATTGTTGATTAACAGTGTTGAGCTTGCACAATGCATCATGATTTCAATCTTTTTAAATGTAACGAGACTTTCTAATGCTTTATATATAATTCCTTAAAACGTTTCATGTTCTGTTGTGAAGAATATATATTTTGTTGTTGCCATTAAAAGGACATATGCATGCCAGTAGTGTTTTACAAGTCTTCCATTTTCTTTTCTCCTTTTTTGTATTGGGAATTGTTCTCTTTTTATTTTTTTAAAAGAGAATGCTAAATAAAGATAATAAGAAATATAGAAATGATACTCAGGACCTGTAGCTTTCCAGGGTGTGCTCGTGCTACCTAGCTATATCTCTGGCCCAAGTTTTCCATTTTCTATAAGCTGTCATATTCTTTATTGAAAAGGAGATACTGAACTCTCCGAATTTATTGTCAAATTGTTTCTGTCTTTGATTCTGTTAATTTTTGCCCCAGGAATATTGGAACTGTTTTTTTGTGTGTCTTCTTGATGATGTGACATTTTATATCGTTAAAAGCTTAAAAGTGCATTAAAAACTATGCCATTTTGTCTTGAAGTATATTCTTAAATATAATACAGGTGGTCTAGTTCATTTCAGGTTTTTGTATTATGTGCATACTGTCCTTTTGCCTTTAACCAACTGAGTCTTTGAATTGAAAGTATTTCTCTGCTAAGCATGTGGTTGGATCATAACTTTTTTATCTATCTTTCAATCTCTAAGTTTTATGAAATTTTCATTCCAGTTACATTCAATATAATAATAACTAATATGGTAGGATGTAAGTCTTATATAAAAAGAAATATATATATTTATCATATATTATACATTTTATATATTTATAAAATTTATCATATATTTTTGTATGCACTGTCTCATTTTTCATTGTTTTGTTCTTCAATTTCTGTGTTTTGTAGTAAGTAAATGTCTTCTTGTGTACCATTTGCTTCTACTTTTTTATTCTCAGGTTATTTTGAGGATCAGACTTGGCATCTTAATAAATAATAAAATAGTTTAACACCCAATTAATTTCAATAGCATATAAACATTGTGCTCCGATATAGCCCCTTTCCCTTCCCTATTATTTCGTGCTGTCATTGTTATACAAATTACATCTTTTTATCATCTTTTCATCAAAAACGTTATAATTATTGGTTTGTACTATTGTCTTTTCAGTCAGTAATTGGATAAAAAGAAAACCCATTTTCTTATTGATCCATGTGGTTGCCTCTTTTTTATATGCATTAATTCTTGTTTAATTTTAGTCTCCAAGACTCCCTTCAGTATTTCGTCTAGAGCATATGGCTAGCAATGAATTCTTGCTCCCTTTTTGCTTTTCTAGGAATGTTTTACTTTCTTTATTTGCTGGATGGAGTTCTAAGGTGATAGTCCTGTTCTTCCTGCATTTCAAATGTCACCCCAATGACCCTGCTTTTCTGTTCCAATCTTCATGGAGGATTTCTTTTATTTGTACATGAAAAGTCACTTTTCTGTTGCTGAATTGAGGGGAAAGAATTAAGATACAAGAATCATCATGTGTTACGTGCAAGCGCCAATTCCCCACAGTGAATATAGTCGTGCACTGCAAATATGTGCTAATTTTTTTTTAAAATCTCTCATTGTCCTCAGTTTTAACAATTTGGATTCTCCGGTCTTGGTGTGGATTTCTTCGAGTTGTTCCAACTTACACTCTGTTAAACTTCTTTTTCTTGCAATTTGGAAAATTTCAACCACTATGTCTTTAATATTCTTACTGTAGCATTCTCTTTCTCCTGTTGCTCCACCTGATGGTGCCCTACAAGTCTCAGAGGATCTCCTCCCTTTAAAAAAATTACTTTCTTCTTCTTGCTTCTAAAATTATATGTCTTCAAATTGAATAATATTGTCCTCTTCTGGCTCAGATTAATTTATTTATTTGAATTCCAAAACTTGTACTTATTATCTTTTGATTCATTCTCTATATGGTGAGATGTTATTGTTCTAGTTCCATTGATATTTAGAAATGGTTTCTGTGATTTTTAGAACACATATTTAAAATAAGTAATTTAAATTCTTTGTCTAGTAAGTAAACTCAATATGGACATGTTTGGAAGTTTATGAAGTCCTCTGGGGATGTAACTCAGTACTACAGTGCCTGTGTGTACAAGGTCCTGAGTTCCATTCCTGGTACACACACACACACACACACACACACACACACACATACACATACACATACACACACACACAGTGTATCAAGTAAGGCTTTCTTATGAACATTTTTATTCTGATTTTTCTGCTTGGACTGTGCTCTTTTTTTTTTTTTTTTTTTTAACATATCTAGTATCTTAGTAAAAAGTGAGATTTTTATTTTCTACAAGGCAGAGACTCAGGAGAGTATACTCTCCTCTTTCTATAGTTTTTGCTGTTACTGCTACTGCTGGTTTGTTCTTGCTTAAGAGAAGAGGAGGAAGAGAAGGAAGAGGTGGAGGAAGAGGATGAGGAGCAGGAGGGGGAGGAGAAATGTATTAAGTCCCTGGCTTACAAGCTCTGTTTCAGGAGAAGATTTGAAAATCGAAGTCATTAGTAAGTTCAGTGAGATGAGCTTTATAGTCCTTTGACACAGGTATGTAAGATAAAATATTGTTAGCTGGGTGTGGTGGCTCACGCCTGTAATCCCAGCACTTGGGAGGCTGAGGCAGGAGGATTGGTGGGAGTTCGAGACCATTCTGGGCTACAAAAGTGAGCTCAAGGCCAGCCTCAACTGCATAGCAAGACCCTGTCTCAAAAAGACAAAAAAAAAAAAAAAAAAAAAAAAATAAAATATTTTTAAAAAAAAAAAAAAACACATACTCACAGACAGTGTAAAGTTTGTTTCTTTTCACTTTTGTTTCTGTGGTTATTGCTTTGCACTTCCCAGCAGGCCTGTCCACATCCCCGCAGCTCTTCCCCTAACTTCTGGATGTCCTAGGCTGACTGGACGCTGCATTACTGTATGCTGTTGTGCCATACAGCGACCACACAGCAGCACAAGTGTGGCAGTGTCCAGCAGATATGCAAACTACTTCCAGGAGCTACTTGTTCACATCTACACGTGTTGATGATGTGAGGTCCATTCATACCTATGAAAGTTCGCAACTCAAATATTTGTAAATTGGAGACGTACTGTACTTGTACCTTCCCAAATGTTTATATCATAATCCTGGGACCTGCATACATAATGTTACTTTTTTAAAAAGTTCAGGTTATACATGGAATTAAGGTTGAAATTAGCTGGCTTTAAACAAAAGATTATCCCTCAAAAGCCAGAAGGACCTAATGTAATCATACAGTTATTAAAAGCAGAAGAGGGGCTGGGGAGATATCTCCATGGCACAAGTGCCTGCCTGGCAAGTGCAAGGTAATGAGTTCAAACCCTGGTCCTGAAAAAACACAGCCCCACTCCAGCTGGCTATCAGGTGTCATGGACTCCCACTCCATCTGGCTGTGAGGATGGAGTAGAGGCCCACAAGGCAAGGAAATCCATCTTTGAAATTGGAAAGGCAAGTAAATTGCTTTCTCGAGCTTCCAGCAAGGAAACCAGCTCGGCTGACATCTTGGTTTTGACTCAGTGAGGTTGCATTGGAGGAACTTTCCAGCCCTAAAGCTGTGAGCTTGTTTGTGTTGCTTAAGCTGCCCAACTTTTGGGGTTAATTCATTATAGAAACAAATGTAGTGAATTTCTGGACAAATTCTACAGTCTGTTTTTGTAGACTTTAAAGCACCCTTGGGGAAACGTTTTATTGCCAGAGAGAATTCTGAGTCACATTACATAAAAACAAATCCTACGAATGGGGATTTTACAATAGGATCAGACAAATTAAATGACAGCTCCCTCAGAATGGTGCTTTTCGGCAATTGCAAGCTGATTCTACTTTATCCAGTATCTGTTCGGCTGGCTTGTTCACCATGAGTGTGGAACTGTTTGTTTTTTACCTTGATCAGACCCAGGAGAGGTGATGGAAATGGGGTATGTTGAAATGCCATCAAGTGCACCATTTTTAATGAGGTTTAGCTGGGGTTTTACCCCGTGAATAAACACATCTTGGATTGTTACAAGTGTTTGGTTAATTTCCAGAGCTCTGAAAAAATGTGATTTTAACAATTTTCCATTGATTCTGTTTCTTTCATGGAAGAGTGAATTTTCCAAGTCCTTATTCTGTCATTCTTTCTGAAATTCAATCTTTTATTTGTTAATGAGGTTCTGTAATGAAGTAAGAAATAACCAACCCACTTGCCACCTCTTACAGTTCTTATTCCCACTGTAATGTTTTACTGCAGTAGCTCTGTCTGTCAAAGCCTTCAATTAGTACTTTAGTCCAGATGGCTTGAAGTGAGTAATTAAAGCTTCTGAAGGAATGTGCCATGGACTGGCTATTTTTCCTCGTGAGATTGGGAGAACCCCATATCCATGTTTATAGAATGATTTTTCCTTAATTACAGTATGGGTAATAAGAGTTCAGTGTACAAAACAAACATTTCAGGCACTTAAAGAGGAAAGGACAACACATGTGAATACAAAAGGAACGGAGGCAATGGAGGACAGGTGGGCTTTAGGGTGAGTCTTTGAAAACACGATCCACAATAGTAGCATGAAGCCACAGGACACCTACCTCTGAGAACAGACTTGAGTCTACAGGGTGTTCAGGGTCTCACAAGTAGGTCAGACCCATAGTCATCTGCCTGTTTACAGCCTCCCAAGACCTTGGATTATAGACGTGCTCCACCATGCCCAGTCTTAACTGCCATCTCAGCACGCTTCGGGGGCAGGGCTGGCATGGCAGACCCAGAGATGATCCCCAGACCCTGCACCTGCTTGCAGGCACTTTAATCTGCTGGAGTATTTTAAATTTGGCCAAAACAAAGAGAAGTCAACAGCTGTGAATTTTGTGAACTTTTTCAGTTTAATGTATTGGCTTAGGTGTCATTTTCTACTTTTCTTTTTATTATTTCTTTATTTGGCCTATATTGTTTATTGTATTTGTGTTCTTCTAGACATTGGGTTGGGTTAAATACTTAGGATATTTTCATTAGTAGTTTTTAAAATGTGTTAATTATAATTTAAGAATTCTTTTTAGCATTACATTATTTTAGTGAAATCCCATAGGTTCTAATATTAATCAGTTTCACCCTAAGTTTTGAAGCTCCTAATTTTGTGTTGATCTCACCTTTGTGATAGTTTATCCCACTTAAGTAGCTTTGTGTTTTCATCATGGGTTTCTAGTCTTTTTATTATACTTTTTTAACTGTGGTTATGCAATATTTTGTTGATGTTTTGGGTCTAATATTCTGTTTTGAAAATATTCCATTGGTGTTTGAAAAATATACACTTTGTTAATGATAAATATTTACAAGCACCAGATATAGACACATAATATCAATGAGTAATTTAATTTTTAGATCCTTTATAACTTTATTATTTGCTTCCCTATACAAGTGATACTTAGGGAAGACTATGGAACAAAATTTCCTAGCTTCATTTTTTCTTTGTTATTCAGTCAGTGTGTAGAGCATTGTCATTGCAAGTGTTTATTCATGAAATTTTTCATATTAACATATTAACCAAATAATGCGTGTTAGCTGGGCATGGTGGCTCATGCCTGTAATGCCAGCACTCGAGAGGCTGAGGCAGGAGGACTGGTGTGAGTTCGAGACCAGCCTGGGCTATAAAAGTGAGCTCAAGGCCAGCCTCAACTGCATAGCGAGACTCTGTCTCAAAAAGACAAAAAAAAAAAAAGCATACTAGCATATTGATTTGTCATGATTAACAATTTTTGTGTTTTATATTAGCCTGCAGGAAATCAACATCAAATTGCTGTCTAGGTATATCTTTGTCCAGCACTTATTGACATTTGTGTGTGTGTGTGTGTGTGTGTGTGTATGTATATATATATATATATATATATATATATATATATATTTAGTCTCTTGAATGTCAATTTAAAAATACTGTTAACCCATAAAAGTATTTTAAAGCCTATTTTAAAAGTCTATTTTTAAAAATCATCAAATAATACAAAGAAATAGATTCATTCACATGTACGACTTTTATTTATGTTTGATTTTATTTTTGACATCACATTTTCTTTTTGTTCTCTTTTCTCATTTCCCTCTTTCATGATTTTTAGATTAGTAAATTTATTACCTAATTGATTGCATGTGGGTGGGAATCTCTAGTTCAGTAAATGAGTTAAATCTAACAAATCCCTTGAATATTTTTGCAAACTTCACTTGCTAATTGACATCTACAAAATCATCTGCAAATAAAGCAGCAACCTTTAATTAGTTCACTTCAAAGTTTTTTATCTGTTATTCTTCCTATATTCCTTGCAATGTTTTTGAAAATATTAATGTTCCCAGTCATTATTCTTTTTACATTATTCCTCCTCAACTTTACAAAATTCTATTTTTAAGTACATTAAGTAATAGATCAGAATTACTAGTGAGTATTTAAGGCTGGGACTATTTTACTACTAATTTTATCTTACAACAGAAAAAACTTTAATTTTTCTGAAATAATTTAAGGGAGTATTATCCAATAGAAAGTATGATATTTTGAGATAAGAAATTTTTCTCTCTGGAAGAGATCAAATCAAGTAAATCAATGGGTGAAAGTAATCAGAGCAAAGAGATTAGTTAGAATGTTTATAAATATTGTTTACTTTTCTTTATACAACTAGTCCCCAATTTTAAGGACTTTCCTACTATGTCACAAGGAAATTGGTGAGCTAGAAAACCTATTAGCCATTTCTTCACCCTGTTCTTCACTTCCATCTAATAGTATTAATTTTATTTTAAAGGTATTAGTGTGTACAGGAGAGAAAAAGAACCAAAGGAAAAAGAGAGAAGGAAGGGAGGGAGGGAGGAAGAGAGGGAGGAAGTGAAGGACAGGAAGGAAAAATAACACTTTTCACAGAGCGAGTAATTTCCACCTAAATATCCTACTCATGTGACATTATTGTCTGCCGGGACTTCTTGCAGAACCGCCCAGCCTGGAAGCTGCGGGGAAGATGCTGAATGAGACGGTGATCGTGAACAGCCCCATCCAGCTGGAGTGCAAGGCGGCAGGAAATCCTTTTCCTGGTATGTTTACTTTTGCAATCTGTAATTTATCAATATTTTAAGATTTCTGGGAATAAATAAAATTTATTGTGAGCATAAGAGACTAGGTGCTAATAAAAGACAGTAGAAGACATTTCAAGGATGAAGCACTGATATAACAGAGTATAGTTTAAATTTTTCATTGCTTTTTGTTACATGATAACATTTTTCCAATTCATGTAAAAACATGAATTCTGGTATTGTTTTGTCTATATTGTGACCACAGAAATCACAGTTGTATTTTGTATACCGTCATATTGATTTTTGTTTATTTTCAAGGCTCTCTTAATGAAGCTTGGCCAAATTGATGCTACCTTACAGTCATTCTAACGACTACCCCTGTGTTGTACATATTTCCATCGTTGTCAGACTATTCATATGAATCACTAATATTACAAAATTTTGAAGCATATAGTATAGCATAGTGTGTGTGTGTTTCTGGGCTAGGAATTAAACACAAGGTCTTGCCCTGTATGTGAGGCAAATGTACTTTATTACTGAGATATATCTACTCTCTTCTTTGATCTTATTTTGAGACAAGGTCTCCTCAAACTGCCCAGGATGGCTCCTCCTGCCTTAACCCTCAGATTAGACAGAATTACACACATGCACCACTATACCTAGTTTGACATGTTTTTAAATAGATGTGTTCACCAATTTGTGTTTCTTTCCATTTTGCTACATCTATTATACCTTTCAGATTTCATTTAACCTTTCAGGTATTGAAATTCTGTATCATATGCATTGTTGTAGGTTGCTGTTTCCTTCTTTTTATTGTTTTTACTCTAAAAATTTTGAAAATAACAAATTGAAGGACATATAATTATATAATGTATAATTTGACAAAGTATTAACCCATTACAATATTCTAAAGAACAAAAACAAAATTTTTATAGTAAATGCACAATATAAAAGGAATAGAATAGTTTGGAAATTAGCTATCAAATAATAATGGCATACTAGAGACAAAATAAAAATACATTATGTTTAATTCATTTTCAAAACTCATGTTCACTTGAGTGTCGATTTTCTTAAGATTACCTTCTCAAAAATCTACCTGAAAGAAATGTCAATGTAAGTAGATTAAGCTCAGCAAACAAGAGAAGAAAGCAATTATAAGTATATTAAGCAAGATCCAACTGGGCATATGAAGTTTTCAAAGAAAAATTTACGCAGTTTTACTTCTTCCCTCTCCTCTCAGTTATTTCCTGGTATAAAGATGGCCGCCCACTTTCAAGTTCAACTAGCATAACTTTCTTGAACAGAGGACAGAGCATTGATATTGAAAGTGCCCAGATCTCAGACGCCGGTGTGTATAAGTGTGTGGCCATCAACTCTGCTGGAGCCACAGAACTATTTTACAGCTTACAGGTCCATGGTAAGTGCTGTCTTGCCTAGGTTGATCCTGGGCTATAGAAGCATGCAAAAGGATTAACTACTTTTATAATATTTTAATAAAAATGTATAATAGTGTGTGCTTGTATTGTCCTTATAGAAAAGACCAATGTTCTAAAACTGAAGAATATTGTACTGTCAGATTCTTGTGCAAATGTTGAATCTTTTAGCTCATGTGCTTCAGATGAATTATGTAAATGGTCATTGGTTTCTTCTCATCTAAAGACCATGACCTTGCTTGTGAACTCGTTTTAACAGGATCATGGGTATTAGTTAAACAAATGTTTTCAAATTACTGCCTCTGAAAAAGCATAGGAGTTGTGCCTTAGTTACTCTTCTCTCGTTGCTGGGACAACACCCCAGTGAAGGAAGGAAAGGTTTATTTAACTCACAGATATTGCTGGTTTTGATCCATATTTGGTTGGCGCCAAGGCACATGGCAAAGAGCGTCCAGTTCATGGCCGCAGAACAGCAACAATAGCAACAGCAAGAGGGGCCGTCTCTCTGTCTCTCTTAGATTACATTTAGGCTCTCTGCCTCAGGGTATCTGCCTCAGGCCACATCCATAATCTCAGAAATACTCTAACCCATAATCTCATCCTTGGATCACCCATAATCTCTGTGGCACATGAGTTAATCTCAGACCCTAGAAGTCCCCGCTCCATGACTGCATGAGGCTTCTGTGGGGGGACAACTAGATACAAACCATAACAAGTTGACAGTTAAATACTACAGTGTATGCGAAGGAGGGGAGGACACACAACATACACATACACTTGTCTAGAAATTGAGCAGTATTAGAATGTTCTGACATTAAAATTTTCTTGTTAGCAAAAATTCCATCTCTTCATCTGTGAGATGAATATACTGATATTTGCCCCACTTCATAGAATAGCTGGGATTAGATTTCAAATAAGAGATTTGAAACAAAATTCAAATAAGAGATTTGAAAGAATTTTCAAATAAGATATTTGAAAGAAATTACCAAAGACAAAAAGCTAACATACAACAAATCCACCCATAAACACAAATTATTCTGAATATCCCATATAGTTTTCATTATTTTGAAACTATATCCACTGTGATAACACACTTTTATTTATTTATGTTTCAGTGCCCCCTTCGATTTTGGGCAGCAGTGACATGGTAACTGTTGTGGTGAATAATCTGGTGAGGTTAGAATGTGAAGCCAGAGGTATCCCTGCCCCAAGTCTGACCTGGCTGAAAGATGGAAGTCCTGTCTCTAGTTTCGCTAATGGAATACAGGTATCTCCATTTCTGGGTTGAAATCTACCACCAGTAACTCAAGATGGTAGCCACAAATAGATAAATTTGTTAAAGATATTTGGAGAACAAGATTAACCAACATTATTTAAAAAACACCGATGCATCCATAAATACATGGACACACACATTTGAGATGTCTATGCAATTCATTTAAAGTGCAGTAATTCTAAAAGTTCCCTTACCTCATCAGTGGGGGTTAAATTTTACCTATTTGTTTTAGATGTAGGTTCTTTTCTACCTTTTCCCACTTCCTACTCATACTTCAAGAAATGTTCTTCGGGCCAACAAGATGGTTCAGTGGTCTAAAGCACCTGCTTAGGAAAGCTTAAGTAACCACAGGGACCACAGTTCGATCCCCAGCACCACATGCTGTGTCAGCCCCACCCCGCAGGGCAGGCTGAGCCAGCCATTAAAAAAAAATATGCTCTTCAACAACAGAAACAGAATTTTTTTAAATAGAATTTATATTTCAACATCTCAAAATAATGAATCCTAAAAACACATAGAACTTATATACGTCCAAAAAACACTGAAGACTATAGTTAGAAAAATTCTAATGGAAACATCATGAGAAGTGAAATCTGACTCTTTCAAAAAAAATGTAATGCACTGTATTTACTCAAAGTTAAAAATACAGAAGCAGACCTAAAGACATTCCTTATTTTATTGATTTGCCTTGTCGTCCTTTGCAGATATTCCATTTTTCATATGTGAAGTTGGGCCAGCTGATCAGCAACCATTGTTTTAATAGCTCAGATGCTTATTGGGCATTTTAGCACTAAAGCATTTTTTAATTAAGGCATACACATTGCTGTTTAGATTTCTTGCTATTGTATACTTTATGGGCTACAGGGTAGTGTAAACATAACTTTAATATGCATTAGGGAATGAATGTATAACTTGCTTTATTATGATATTTGCTTTATTATAGTGGTCTGGATCCAAATCCAAATAGCTTGGAGGTATGCCTGTATCTAATTTGAAGCCCAGTTTTATTTTGCCTAACAGAGAAAATAGTTCTATGACTCTATTTGCTCAGCTTTTTTTTTTTAATTCAATCATTCAGAATGTGGGATCATAGAAGATCAATAGTTAAAGTCAAAGTAGAGAGAAACCATTGTATTGATAGGCAAAAAGCACTATGAATGTGACTAAATCACTTATTCACGTACTACTTTGTTGTTGATTATTATTTTTTATTTGCTCACTCAAACAACACTGGAAGAATTCATTCCTCTTGTTTATGCTTTCCCTGTTTTCATGACTCTCTTTCTCTGTCTCTGTCTCTCTCTGTCTCTCTCTCTCTCTCTTTCTGTCTCTCTCTGTCTCTCTCTGTCTCTCTCTGTCTCTCTCTCTCTGTCTCTCTCTGTCTCTCTCTCTCTCTCTCTCTCTCTCTCTCTCTCTCTCTCTCTCTCTCTGTAAGTTTGGCTAATATGAGGCTGTATATAGAGGCTTGTTTTCAGCAATTAGTAGCAAGCGCTGCTCTAACTATTCCCTCATGTTCCCCTACCTAGCATATAAGGAATTTCTATGATGACTACACACTTTAAGAACACCCAAGTGAAAATCCCTCTAAAGGCATGTGCCAGCTGGTCAGCCTCACAAAATTAGAGGGAAAGGATACTTACCAGTTTTATGGGACATGTTGGTAATTTAAACTTTCTGTTAACAGATTCTCTCTGGGGGCCGCATCTTAGCCCTGACCAGTGCGCAGATAAGTGACAGTGGAAAATACACCTGTGTGGCAGTGAATGCTGCTGGTGAGAAACAAAGGGACATTGACCTCAGAGTATATGGTGAGACAAGTTATAATTATTTTTCCTCTGATAGTAGATATGTTTGAGTCCTAAGATCCTGAAAATAACTTATTGACAAAAACCAATGAAATCTAGCATCATATTTCATGCTTATAATTCCAGCACTTGGCAAGGCTGAGACAGAAGAATTACAAGTTTGAACACGGCCTCAGAAGCCAAATACCTAGCAGCACCCTGTCCAAAACTAGAAATAAAAGGAGTGGGGATGTCACTAAGGGTGAAGTCCTTGGGATCCATCCCTGGGGCGGCCAAACAATAAAAAAAGGACAATAAACAAAAGAATGACATGCTCAAATTCAGAGTCCCTTGCTACTTTATATTTCACTTTGATTTCCCCTTTCTAAGGTTCTGAGCTATTAAGTATGCACATCCAGCCCATAGGACATTGGTTTTACAGTGGTTCTGGATATCAGCTCTGCAATTTAGAAGAAATCACCCCACCAGAGCACTTGTCTGTCCACGTACCTTCCTTCACCTACTTTTCTCAAAGCCAGGATTTCATTACTTTCAGTCTGCAAGCAGTATGTCTTTTGCTCAGTACCATGTCCATAATGTTATCTGAAAAGCAAAAGTTAAACCAGATATAAAACACTAAGCAATCTTTTTTCCCTACCACTACAGTAGGGAAGGGAGCGGCTGATTCCACCACAGCAGACCCCCCCCCCCCCCGCAATGACATAGATGCCTCAGGGCCTCCATTCATGAGTTCTGCATGCCACTGGCACATTGACAGCTAGAAATCTGATAGACATTGCTTACTATTTTATTTGCACTGCATTTCTCACATCGTGTGAATTGTGAAGTTGTGTCTTCCTCAGGGTTTCGTAGTGTTTCTGCCTACAAGGCCTTGTTGTTTCATTCCCATATGACTTCTAAATAATCTATTTATATTAGATGTATATTAAGTTCTTAAACCTCTATTGACTTTCTGTCCAAAGAGAAGTTCTGATGAAAGAAGATGTACGAAGTCTGGTAAAAATAAGTGTACTAATCACAAGTAGCTTATTGTACAATTGTCACTGATTTTTTTAGTAGAAAGGCTCCTTGCTCCCAAAATAGCATAAAATGTCCCAGTTAGCATCAGTACACTACCAAAGGGGTCCCTATACTCTTTTTTTTTTTTTATGACGGACTCAGCCTGCCCTGAGGTTGGGGCTGGTGCAACAAATGGTGCTGGGGATCGAACCAAGGTCCCAGTGGTTGCCTAAGCTTTCCTAAGCAGGTGCTTTAGACTGCTGAACCATCTCGCTGGCCCTCTATACTCTTCTTGTTGCTGCCACTGCAATGAACCTGGCTGTACAGTCAAGCCCCAGATTGCTGGTGTGTCTCCAATCAAGTTTATACTATCTAGTCTCAGAGGTCCTAGATCTGTCTCTGAATTGGATAGCTATTGTTTTTGTAGGAACTAAATAGCCACCATTCCAGAACGTTGTGAGAGAAGGATTATCAACATAAGTATGTTGCTATCTTTAGTCATGAGCAGGCAAACATGGGGGTGAGAAAAGTATTAACTGAATATTAGTCAGCTGTCAAACAAACCAGAGTGTGACTATTTCCATTTTATACCAGCTAATATCAAGGATAAGTCTAGGAGGCTATAGAAATCTGATATTTCTGAAGAATTTTACAAAACAAGTTGCTAATGTTCTTGCACCCCACTTCTTCAGACTGAAAAACAGGTTCCTTCATGTACTATCAAAGTTAAATGACTAACAGGTACGGGTGTCTGTCTGAGAATGTGCATATGAGTTTACACGTGCAATATATATTCAGCAAACTACTGAAGAAGTGAAAATCAAAATATCTAAGTTTTAATCTGAAATCGGTTTCCAACCTATGTTTCATTCATTAGTTCCATGCACTGTACTTGTATGTTAGCATTCTCCGCAATCTCCTGTCCTCTGGAAGCCACGTGAATGTTACCCCTCACAGATATATCTGCCACAGATTTACATTGTAAAGTATGGAAGTGGTCTGAGGCATACACAGTGGGTAAACTAGCTTTCCCTATAATTACAACAAGAGTAGTTTCTTTAAAATTTTTCTCCTTGTAATAAATTTGGAATATATTGTACCATGTTATGAGACAATAAAACAAGTATTCCCAGGACACATTATCTTTGAACATAAGCCCAGAGAATTTTCTTAGAGACTTCTCTCTCTTCATTTCAGCAAGTAGAGCCCTATGAAAATATGATTTTTGTAATTAAATTCAACAGGTATGATTGATAAATACAGCAAATCCAGCGTACAAGCTTTCCTAAGCTACATAGCCACAAAATAAAATAGGGAGAAGCAAACAGGGACCTAAAGAGTAGAACCTTGTTTTCTTCTCAGACTAAACAAAAAGTCTGAAATGAGGGACAGGACAGAAAAAAACAGATTGTTTCAGTAATATACACTTCCAACTATGATTAGGTTTTAATATGTGTTTCTTAAATAAATGTTTTATTATTTTTCAATTTATTTCTCAGTATTAAAGCTGATTTTTTTTTAAATTTGGTTCAACTCATTTAGCTGCAAAGAAACGTATTTAAAGGGAAACTTTTAGAAATAAATTAGCATTGTCAGGTCTTAGATTGTAGCTGTAACCTTCACTTCTACAAATAGGCCTAAAGAAATCACTAGCTTTTGTAAAGTCTACTAATAACCGAAAGTAAATGAACTGTCAAGCTACAAAAAACTTCACCTCAGATTATATGAAAGATATAAAATTGCCCATTCTACTTAGGTCTTCCTATGAAAAGACATGTAAAACTACATATTTTCCATAGTATCTCATCAGTGGCCTTAATTGTGCTTATTTTGTTACTTTTATAGCAGTTTTACTCTTTTTTCTGGGGGGAGGGTGTCCAGGGTGTTCAGGGTCTCACTACTAGATCAGACTTAAAGTGGTCCGCCTGTTTACAGCCCTCCAAGAGCTGGGATTACAGGCACGTGCCACCATGCCTGGTCTCAATTGCAGTTTCAGCATGCCCTAGGAGTGGGGCTGGCACTGCAGGCCTGGGGATTGAACCCCTGACCTCTGTGCCTGCTTGCAGGCAGTTTAATCTGCTGAGCTATTTGGCCAGCCTAGCAAGTTTAGTCTTGAATAGAGCAGTCTTACATCTTGTCTAGCACATCACATAAAGAAAAAACATTCGTATTCTTTTCTGTCCCCCACAGATTTCATTAACTTTGCTGAGAGGCAAATGTCAGGGTATACTATTAAAGAATGTGCTCTTTTCATTCACCTCCCATTCCTGCTTAGATGCACATGGCAGCCACCTAAGGTAGCCATCTAAGCTTCTTTCTCACTTCTGCAATCAAAGAATCAATACTGACAACCGACAGGAGGAGCAGTTTATTTTGGTTTACAATTAGGCCACCTCTGGTCCCCAGGTAGGAGTGGAATGGCAGGGAGCATAGTGGAGGAAAGCTGCTTGCATGGCATCCTGGTGGCCAGGAAGCAAGAGAAGAGAGGAGCGAGAGAGCGAGGCAGAGACTGCCCTGCAGAGCCTCCTCCTCCAGCCAGACCCCAGCTCTGGACAATACCCCACTGCTGACCTCCCCAGTGGATGATTCCACTGATGCCCTGTGATCCAGATATCTACATTTTAAAATGTGCACTTGGTGAAAATGTCTACTTTTTAATTTTTTAATTGAAAAACAGTAAGAATTATGTTTAATAAGAATATATTTATCAGTCATTTGTTGATACTTGATTCTTAACCAGGAAGCACAGAGTGTGTGATGAGATAATTGTAATTCTTTATCTGTAATTAAGAAGCTACTCAGTATATATTTGATTAATAAAGATAGTGTGCTGGCCTGTTTTATTCTGAGGCAAAATTCATCTTTCACATAGTTCCACCAAATATTATGGGAGAAGAACAGAACATCTCTGTCCTCATTAGCCAACCTGTGGAGCTGTTATGCCAAAGTGATGCTGTTCCCTCACCTTTGCTGACATGGTTAAAAGACGGCCGCCCTTTGCTGAAGAAGCCAGGCCTCAGTATCTCTGAAAATGGAAGTGTATTAAAGGTAAAGTTATGAATTAATTTCTTTCTATAATTCATAGCTCACAGTGTTGATGTTACCCTTTTAAGCTTTCCTGCCCTTTATGTGTGCTCTAATTTCATCTTATAAAACTACCAGGACACTTCTCTTAATGAATACTTTTCTTAACGAAGTAGGTAATTTTTTGATATTATGATTAAGAAGGTTTACATATTTAGTTATCTATACCTACTTATATCTGGAAGCAATTTGAAAAATAAAGGAAACATTTCCAGGAAAGGATTATAGGAATATTCTAAGGAGTACCACCTCATCAGAAATAACTATTATAGGTACTCGGGATATAGCAGTGAAAAGTGTGACACATCTCATAGTCATGACATTTTTAATTTCACATAAAATAAGAAGTTTAATTATCAGTTCCATGTAAAAATGAAATAAGTGCTATAGTAAGCATAATTATAACTACTAAGTGGGTGCCACAGACCATACCTTTTGGAAGAGACGGCAAAACGTGGTTGTCCAGAAGATTTGTGGAAGATCACCTTGCTTTTTAAGCACAGATAAGGAGAAAAGGTTAGTTAGGATAACAGAAACAGAGAATTTAAAGGTAAACATTTGGAAATAATGTGGAGATGAATCTAAGTGACATAGAGCTGAAACAGAGAGCCGACCTTAGAAATTAGGATTCAGGGGGTCTGAAGGCCTGAATGTTCATAATTCCATTGAATATTTATATAAATCATCATAATTTAATTTAGAAACTAGAAAGGTGGCTTAGTAAACTGGCCAGTTACTAAGAGGCAGAAACTGGGTTAGAACACAAGGAATGTAGCTTCCTGCTCTACCTACACAGAGGCTCTTAGTTGGAGTAGATTATAACTAAGAAAGTGCTATTCTTGAGAAATGAACAGTGGGCATCAGTGAGTGGGTAGGGCAGAAGCCTGGAGAGGAGTTGGAAATGCGGGTATGTGCTTGAAAAAAATGACAGGGACCTTGGCATTGTGCAGCCATAATACTGAAGCTTGCTGAAGAAGGGACAACCAGAATCACCAATGGACGAAAAAGGGACAAGCCAACATAGGCAGAATATAAAAAAGAAAGAGGAGAAGAAAGAGCTAGTCACATGTAGAAGTATATCTCAGTGTTCTAGTAAACATCTGGGAAAATTCCCACACCTTAGCTATAATGAATGTCGGAGGGGACCCCTCAATGTATTATGCTCCTCCAGGTAATGTAGATCTCTTATTACTTGATTCTAAGTTCCCTTATATTAGAAATGAAAATGTTGAATTTTAATACACTTTTAGATCCAATAGTCTTTGATTTGCCCTCTCATTCTAGTTCTTTTTGTTTGCATTGATTGCTTAATAAGTTTACGGAACCTACTCTGTACCCCTGCTATGCTAAATGCTTGCAGAGATCACTCCAACTCTGGTGACTTAGCCTCTTTTGTTTAAAAATTTTTATGTAGATGTATTTGGCAGTAGGTCAAATACTATTTATGATATATCTACATGACCTTGAATTATATAAAAATTCCATCATGTTCATGTACTTCACATTTTTGACTAGATTATTTGTCAAAGCAGAAACACTATGTTACATTATATTTCTTTATATTTTTACATTCAATACACATGATTTTTTTCTAAATTATACCTAAAAGGATCTCTGGTACTGAAGAAAAAAAAAAAGTCCACCCAAATACTTAAAAGATCTTCTCAGGGTTTCAGTCATGGATACAAACCAGGTTAAAATAAGATATAACATCGATGAAAGGTGTTAAATCTCCATCAGCATAGCATCTGGGTGATGTGTATACTTGAATTCATTTTACAGTTCAACCTATTTTGTATATGTTTAAAAATCTTCAGATACAAATTAAAAATAGGAGATCATGCATAAGTTTAATGGAAAAACCCCAGTTGTAAATCAGTAGCTACCTATCATTTCAAAGCACGGTTTTTGGTTTCAGATTGAAGACTCTCAGGTCCAAGACGCTGGTCGTTACACTTGTGAAGCAACAAATATCGCGGGAAAAACTGAGAAAAATTATAATGTCAACGTCTGGGGTAGGTAAATCAGTCCTTGTAAATAAAACAGTACAGCCTTTAGCTTTATCTTTTATTAATTTGCCAGTTCTTATAATTGCCTTCATCCAAGGGACTATAATTGATTGTCTTTAGCATCAGCTTAAAGAACTCATTCAAGAGTGAGAGGAGATTGACTTCTTGAGCCCAAACATGTCACTCGTTATGTATGACCTTGGTGTGGAATGGCTTTCCTCTCCTGCCTCAGTAAGACGCCCTTCAGCTTTTACAGCCAGCATCTTGTGATGATGGAACTTTCTGTATATGTGATTGGACCAATGGAAGTAAATTCCAAGGTCAGCTTATATATGTGAGCTGTGTGTGTGTGAGGGAGAGAGAAAAGACACTGCACACACCTGTGTAGTGGGAAATGGATTTATTGTTAGTAAAGACAAATTATTCTCATTTGGCAATTTCCCATTTGTCCCTGATTAAAGCAATTCTTGTGAGTAACTGCAACTTTTACTTGGGCTGCAGCTGCTGTTGAAAGTCCTCCCACTTCTAGCCTACTCAGCTTTATTTTAAAGACTGCTTTACATTCATGTATGATGTATTAAGCCCTCTTAATTTGACCATTTATATTTGCTAAATGACTGAAGTCATGACCTGAAATTTCCTCTGTGAAGAGGTTGGATGCTATACAGAGACCTGAAGTCTGTCTTATTCAGTGAGCTGAAAGTCACTCGTTGTGGAGCCTTGTGTGACACACAGGAGAGAGAGAGGAGAAAGGAAGATCGAAGAGGGTATCATAAGTTGATTTTAAAGGTGCATGTGTGATTCCAGGTATACACCACTGTGCATGGCAGACCATTATATATTTGATTCCCAAGATAATAGAATGAGTACTTTAAAAAGATTTCAAGGAAGACTGGCATGAGTAAATTTGTACTTCAGAAAGCTCCAGATGTATTTAAGAAACTGAATCATCAAGGCTCTATGACTCAGCCAGTTGGAATGTATGAACAATAGCACCTTTCCCTCAGAGAAAAAGCAAAGGTGATTGAGTTCAGTTTTGGACCAGTCACAGTGGGCAGTGCTTCTTGGGCATCCAGGTTGAAATGTTAAGCAGCCAGTTGGACATACAAGTCTAGATCTCAGCAGAGGGCTGCCTTGCTAATGAAGATTTGCAACTGTTTGTAGCAGTAGAAGCCACAGGGTGAGGGAGATAGAGTTTAGGATGGGGATTAGGAACTTAGAATAGAACCGATTGCCTAACAGTGTCATATTTTTCTATATAACTCTGAGTCTATAATGACATGCAAACTGTAAGAATATGGGTGGTGCAAAATCAGAAGGGTGAAAGTGCGCAGTGGTGGAGAATACTGGCAAGGGAGTGGTTGAAATTAGAACCAGAGAGAGACGTGAAGGAACAAAAGAGAAAGCAGCTGGGTAGGGAGATGTTGGAAGAGATGAAAAAGCTTGAGGTTCAATTAGGGTCGATGAACTGAAAATCGACATAATTGAGAGGAGGGGCAAAGAAAATGGCAATAACCCACCCTCGTGTTCTGCATTCATAAATTTACAGTAATATTCTACATGACACATGGGCTTCTGATGGAGAAGGGGATGAAGGAGCTCAAGGAACAGAGTAGGCAGGGTCTTTGTAGACTCTTTATAATGGAGATAGCTCATTCAGGATGATGCTAGCACTAGAGGTGAAGAGGAAGCATGGGGGCCAGCGGGATAGCTCAGTGGTCTAAAGCGCCTGCTTGGGAAAGCTTGGGCGGCTTCAGGGACCGCAGTTCGATCCCCAGCACCACATGCTGCGCCAGCCCTGCCCTCGGGATGGGCTGAGCCAGCCACAAAAATTAGTGAATAAACAAATAAAGGTTCTGAAACAAGAAAATGTATAAATAAATAAAATATTAAAAAAAAAAAAAGACGAAACCAGATGGCAGATCGCTCAGTGAAAATAATGGCAGGTTAGAGGGGAGAAAAAGAGGAGGGAGTTGGCATGATCCTGAGGAACGTCTTACATGGGGCTAGGCGAACAGTTATGGTAAGTTGTACTGGGGCGCTGGAAGCTTCTTCCTCCTCTAAATAATGCTGCAACCAGTAAGGTGTCCTGGGGAATTAGCTAGGGACTGTAAAGTGAAGCCTTTGAGAAATGTGGGTAAGAAAGATTCCTTTGGAAGGTTCTGGAGAGATGGAGGAGGCAACTAGGGAGGCAGGCTGTGCAAACTAGAAAATGCTTTTTCTTAGATGAAGCCTCTTGCCTCTTTTTTTATATATATGATCTATATATCATATATATATCAGATATATATGATATATAGACCATATATATATATATGGTCTATATATCATATATATATCTGATATATATGATATATAGACCATATATATATATATATGACCCAGATATAGATAAGTACATATATGCATATACAGATATATGATCTCTGTATATATAGATCATATTATATATCTTTTTATATATAGATAATATATATAGAATAGAATGGAATAGAATAGAATAGAATAGAATAGAATAGAATAGAATAGAATAGAATAGGATACATTTATTATCATTCCTAGTTCTGCTGTGTCTGAGCTATCAATGCGCTGAGTAGACAAAACTGTCTGGACTACATTCAAATGTGGTAGGTGCCTTAGCTTTTTCAATCCAAGTGTGCAAATGTCTGTAATAAATTCATTTCCTTCTATGCCAATTTGCATATTTTGATTGTTAAATTTTGATCATTGACTCTATCTGAAAATGATGACATCTGTTATTATTTATTCTACATCTTACAGATGACACTTAACATGATGTTGATGCATTAATATACTAATTGTTTTCTTATGTCACTTAGGTAGAAGCCTTTTTTTGATACAAAGCATCAGGGAAATTCTGCATCAAGCAGTATGTGGAAAACAGCAATTTTCTTTTGTTTCTTTCAGTGCCACCAAGCATTTATGGCTCTGATGAGCTTGTTCCACTCACAGTCATTGAGGGAAATCTCATCACCCTGTTGTGTGAGTCAAGTGGAATTCCACCGCCAAATCTCATTTGGAAAAAGAAAGGTCAGTTTTCACCCCTAAAATTTATTAGTGTTTATCTTATCATTTAATTTTATTGTAAAGAATAAAAACAAAATCAAAACAATAATCAAATAGGAAATACAAAGACAGAAAGAGTAACAAATCACACATATGATACAGAATTTCAGAACAATAAAAAATTAACAATGGTTGTTTTATTACATGCTTTCATCATCAAATCTGTTGCTCAGATTAATTGATATACATATGCAAGATTGGTCAAATAATTAAACATTAACACTTACTTTTAAAATCTTAAGTTTTTTCTTGTTCGTTTTTGCTCTTTATTTTTTAAAAATTATTTATTTATTTTTATATATTTGGTGCAAAGTCTTGCTATGCAGCTTGCTCTAGTAGTGGTCCTTGTATCTTCAAGGATTACAGGCATGTGCTGCCACCTGCAGTCAGCTCAGCACCCCCAGGGAAGGGGCCACTGGGGCATGTTGTGCTGGGGATCCCACCCTGGCCCCTGAACTTGCCTAATGCTGAGCTATCTTGTAGTCTTATTTTTTTTTTTAAATTTATTTTAAAGAGAGTAAAATCTGTATTGTTTTAAGTTAGCAAACCAATTTATAAACAAACTTACTTGGGCTTTATATACTAAATGCTAAATAGCCACATTGCTTCACATTATATTTCACCATGTAAGATTTCTACACTAAGTACCTAATTTTTTTGTTTGTTTGTTTCTGTATTTATGATGGGTTCTACAGGATCTCACTACATAAATCAGATTCATAGTGATTCTCCTATTTTCAGCCTCCCAAACTTCTGGGATTACAGGCGTGCACCATCATGTCCAGTCTCCACTGCCCTCTCAGCGCACCCTGGGGGTGGGCCTGGCATGGCAAGCCATGGTTTGAATCCCTCAGCCGCTGCACTCTGCCTAAGCAGATGCTTTAGTCTGCGGAGCTATCTGGCCGGACCAAAATTTTTTATTTTTAAGAATAACTGCTCCCTTGAAATTGTCACTTTTCTGGACCCATTGAGATGCTTGTAATCAAATGCCTGTGGGCAGCAGACATGATCATTTGAGAAGCTGTCATTCAGAGAATTTTGTTTTCTTCTTTAATATAAATTTTTAAAATCATTTTCTAAAGCAAACATTGATATTATGTCTATCATAGCTTTACAACAGATGTTAAGATGCCTATTTGTGCCCACACTAAATTTATCAGATGGTCTAAACTTTTGCTCATCTACATTTTAGCCTTTTCTTTTGCACTTGGAAGCAGGATTATTTCATGGTGTTTAGATCTTTTAAGCACGGAAGCTAGGAAGTAAACAGCATATGCGCCTCTCCGTGAATATCTACAAGTGCCGCACACCCCCACCTCAGGTGTGTCCTTCGGTTTTCTCTGCAGGCTCTCCAGTGCTGGCCGACTCTGCGGGGCGAGTCCGGATGCTGTCTGGAGGGAGGCAGTTACAAATCTCCATTGCTAAAAAATCTGACACAGGACCGTATACCTGTGTGGCATCAAACGTTGCTGGAACCACAAAGAAGGACTACAGTCTGCAAGTTTACAGTAAGTTGCTGCTGAGCTAGGCTTGGAGCACAGTTTTCTTTTCAAGCTTTCTAACCTTCCCTTCATCTTCATATAGTAAAGATTTCTTCAGAGTAGTCTAGCTAGACCCACCATATGACTATAAATCTAGATTATGCCTACATAACCAGGGAGCAAGACATCTTTCTGGGTGTTATTTATTCAAGAAGTTGGCTGTTCACTCTACCTCAACTCTCCAAAGACACACATCAATGTTTCTATGTTTTGCTGGAGGCAGCAAACGAACTTTGTAGATAGGTAGAAGTTTGGACATTGTAATATTATGTATAGTGATCATACATAGAATATTTTATTTTAAAGAAAACTTAGATTGTCTTTAATTTAGATACTTTCAAATAGTTGCATTATCTTATTTAAACTTTACATGGGACCCAGCAGGATGGTTCAGTGGCCTAAAGCACCTGATTGGGAAAGCTTGGGCAGCTTCAGGGACCACAGTTTGATCCCTGGCACCACATGCTGCGCCAGTCCTGCCCTCAGGGCAGGCTGAGCCGGCCATAAAAAATGAGTGAATAAACAAAGGTTCTGAAACAAGAAAAAAAATAAATAAATTAAAAAAAATAAACTTTACATGGTCTTTAATATAAGACAAAACTATTGGTTCTTTTGTACATATGTAAAAATTTGAGGTCAGAGGCATTTCTCATAACTTATATGTGGTAGAACTATCACCAGAATATAGAATTACTGACACCAGATCTTTTTTTCCCATATACATACGTGTATGAATGTTAGTCTAATTCTTATTCTTATACTCAGTTATCAATGAGATCAATTTAGCTGCAATAACTGTCTATCAGTAGTTCCCACAGGTAGAGGTCTACGTTCTCACATGATGAGAAACCTGAGGTTGGCAGTGAGTCACAGGAATTGGCCAATAGTTTCCGTCAGACAGGAGTGCTAGGGTTTTCCTATTCTTTCCTTTCTCGTTTTAAGGCAGTTGTTGTAACTGTGGTATCATGTTTACCTTGAAGCCAAGAGTGGAAGCAGCAATAACTTTTTGTTATACTAGAAAAGCAAAAGGGTTTCCTCACCACCCTCAAGGGCTCCATTTAGGTTGTAAAGTCCTGGATTGATTCATGTAGCCACCCCAGGTTTCAAAGATTGAGAAGTTTACTGGCTTTCTAGCTCCTACCATGGGAGGTAGAAAGAAGAGAGAATTGGTAAGAGACATTGGTTCTGAGCTAAGCTACCATATTGGTATTGAAATTAGTACTAAGAAGCCTTCTTTAAAGCAAAGATACAAGTGACAAATTTAGATATTTGTATAATTTCTTCAAATTTAGCGAACAGAATCATTTTCTTACTGTGTCAATAGCTTGATTTTAGATGTAAGTCCACTTGTAAATATAAGAGACAAATTATACCTTTGAATATAGCTGTATCACCTTTGTTTATCCCGAGTATTTTCTTAGTAGTTTATATTTTTATGTAAAAAATAAGTCTAACAAAGACTAATAAAGCTTTCCTGTGTAACACATGAAGCAAACATTTCCTGCCTTATTTGTTATTATCTCTTTCCCCCAGCCCGACCAGTAATAACCAACAGTGGCAGCCACCCTACAGAAATTGTTGTTGCTCGAGGGAAGACTGTATCCTTAGAGTGTGAGGTGCAAGGTGTTCCTCAGCCAACAGTGACCTGGCTGAAAGATGGCCGCCCCTTAACCAAGAGCAAAGGAGTTGAAACACTGGATGATGGCCGCGTCCTTCAGCTGAAGAATATCCATGTGTCTGACACAGGCCGTTATGTGTGTGTTGCTGTGAATGTAGCAGGAATGACTGACAAAAAGTATGACTTAAACGTACACGGTAAGTGGAATGTTTCATGGTAAGTTCAATGGGTTTCTTTACTGGTTGACCAAGTTTATCACCCTGACTGGGAAATACAGAGTTTGTGTATTGGAAGCCTTATAGTTACAGTCCTTTCTTTTCTATGTATGGACCACTTTCCTAAAATAAACAAAAGCTACTTTCTTAGAGTCAAACCATGGGAAAGTCAAAGCACTTGTCCTTTTATGCCTGACTTTATGTTACTTTTCTCAGAGCACATGTTGGGTATTCTTCTAGTAAAGCACATCATAGAGAAGAAATTCATTTTCTTCAAGTGCTTTTGGTTCCATGCTGACCCAAGTAAATCCCTTAATTATATGTTTTCCAAATTAGCTGTCTTAACTAGGAAAGTATAAACATAGGTTCTTTAGGACTTGCTTAATCAGCATCATTTGGACACAAGTTCTACGGAAGTCAACTTTAGGTATTTAATTAACGAGCTGCAAATGTTAATGGGAACAGACCCAACACACACATACCCTGGAAGAACTACTTGGATGAATGCAGCTTCAGTTGTAATTTTTAAATCTGTAGAAACAATGGTAATTTTAATAGACACAAATTAACTTGAATCCAGTTAAGACATGCACAAGGTATTAATGCCTTGTCCTTTACTGTCAGTGTGTACATCGATGCTAAACGAGTCAGAATGTAAAAGAGAAAATTAATTAATCTTAAGCATAATTGTTGTTAGATTACTCTGAGTTATTAGGATCAGCATTATCTTCTAGAAAATCCTGAAAGTCATGAGTCCATATGATAAACTTACCAGAAAAGAGGGACGACTTATAGAAAATAGTTTACAGCCATTGAAATAACACTGTAAAACTCATTTATTGATTAGAATGGGGGAAGAAATTACATTTTAATTCTAGGAATATACTTATATATTATTATATATAAGCAATTTCTAATTTCTTGTTTTGCTTTCTGTTAACAAGAAAATGTAAATGTTATAAGCAAATATATATGTTTGCCTGCCTCTTTTTCTTGTTTGTTTTGTTTGGTTTATAGTCCCCCCAAGCATCATAGGACACCATGGGCTACCAGAAAATGTCAGTGTTGTGGAAAAGAGCTCAGTATCCCTGACTTGTGAAGCTTCAGGAATCCCTCTGCCTTCGATAACCTGGCTTAAAGATGGTTGGCCTGTCAGCCTTAGCAGTACTGTAAGGATTCTTGCAGGTATTAGAAATTCTAATAGCCCAATAGTTTGGTTATCTTATAAGGCCACAATTTCTCCTTAAGTTTTCACTTTTAGTGTTTCTCTTTTTCAATCTAATGCTATGATATCCGCCTATCATATTGAGAAAAAATATTGAAAAAAGCATAGGATACCATATAAGAGTCAACAAAATCTCTAAATACTTCTCTTTTTTAAAATGGCCCTTTTAAAAAATAAAATAAAATAAAATAAAATGGCCCTTTTTATGGTAACTTAAGCTGTAGGGCTGTCAAATCATTCATAAACCAACCTGAAAAGTGAAAACTTAAAAGAAATGTTGAAATCGAAATCTATTATAGTGACTCATTTTATATAATATGTCATCTAGAACCAAGTATTGCATGATGTTTCTCATTGGGGGAATGGGGAATGTCCCTGTGAACTAAGACTTTGTCATTATTTCAGTTTATTCTTCAGATAATTATGCAGGAAGACACAAGGAGCTCATAATTCTCCATGGATCCATCTAAACTTTGAGATGTTTGTTAAAGCACACCACTTAGCTTTTTTTGTTGTGACAGCTTACACACAGACTAAGAAGATAATCTTGACCACTTTGTGGTGAATAAAAAGCTCAGATGCTTAGAAAAAAATCCTACCATGTTGGACAAGATCATTTGATCCAATTCAAACAAGACATCATTTGCCAGACCTTTGAGTATAACTTAACAAATCGAAAATTAAATAGTCCCTTGTGCTTACATCCAAATCATAGGTAAAGGTTATGTTGAGAATTCTTCATATGAAGAGACGTCTAAACTGTGCCAGCTACTTAGTATTCATAGTCTTAAATGGTTATCAAAAAACATTTTATGAAGTAATAAATTATGCTTTCCTAATAAGTCAGTGGGCACTTATACTCTAGAGAAGGCTTTTTTGTTCTTTTGCTTCTTTTTTTTTCAATAGAGGCAATCAAGCTCATGATCTTGTGCTTGCTAAGCAGGAGCTTATGCCACTGAGCTGTCTCCCTGGCCCATGAGCTATCTTCCTGGCCCTATTCTCTAGACTTACTTTTAGGAAGAGAAAAGGAGGATTTACTCATATTTTAAAGGGAGCATAGCTATAACAATAGCTGATTATAAAATAATTTATATGATTCATTGTATCAAGCTTTATGGTGTAATTTATATGATTCATTGTATCAAGCTTTATGGTGTATCAAGCTCTATGGTGATAATTAAAATTAGATTTTTGAACATCCATAGCATGGAAGGGGTTATTGTGTGTTTGTGTAGTTCAGAGGTAAAGAGTAATGTGAGTGTATAGAAAATCTTAGGGACATATATAGATCTGACTGCAAAAGACTTTAAAATATTGTTTAGTCCTTGCCTTAACCTTGTTCAAACAAATATCAATCATAGTATTTAAGGCTTCTCCAGAAAATATTCTTTTCTAGAGTTGGAATTAGATCTGTATAAATCACAGGCCTTTCTTCCTGACCTTAGTCTATTACTGATAGGAATTTATGAAGGGTATATGTTGTTATTAACCATATTTATTTCTGATAATTTTTATTATATTTATGATTTCAGATAAGTTGTTTAGCCTTTTAACTTTAATATAAAAGTAATCATTTGTAAAATGAATATATTAATAGTCTTTGTCTCATAGGGTATTTTTTTTTTATGGCTGGCTCAGCCTGCCCTGAGGGCAGGGCTGGCACAGCATGTGGTGCTGGGGATCGAACCGTGGTCCCTGCAGCCACCTAAGCTTTCCTAAGCAGGTGCTTTAGACCACTGAGCCATCCTGCAGGGCCCCTCTCATAGGGTTTTTACAAGAATAAAGCAGTAAAAATGATGCCTGAGCCTCTGTTAAGAATCTGACCTCTGCTTGTCATTATTGCCAAAGGCAACACGATAGTAGAGTGGTAGCCTCTGAAATTTTTCTATGCTCTTACTATGGAGTCGTCATGTTTGTGCTACTCCCAGGCTCTGTTGACTGTAGGACATGCACAGTGATTAAAAAGATTTTGCTAAAAATCAGTTACCAAAATCTTGAGCACATTATTTACTTGAAATCACCCTCATGTTTTTTGCTTTCTTCATTTTACTGGCTGAAACATATTAGATGTTTCTGGAGCCTCTAGAAATAAAACTGGCAAGATCGAATGGTGTACTCTGCCTTTTGTAACTCTGCAGAAGTGGTGTTTGGGTTGTGTTTAGTTCTGTTCTGCCTGACTAGCAGCTGGAGATCCCTGAGCGAACGCACTGAAAAGCTTTCGCCCTGCTGCGCTGCCAAAGGAGCCATTCACATTCGTGGTCTGAATGTTTGTCTTGTGCAATGGATGAATGAGAATTAGATGAGTGACATATGATTTACTCAGTGCTGGCCTGCTGCAGACTTCTGTTTCATTAAATTCATTCTGCTAGGACTGTAAGTTGGCCTTTCTGAAAGCAGCACTTTGGTCAAGACTTTCTTGCTATTGTAAAGTTGCCTGCCAAGAACAGATAACTGCTATAAAAATTTAATAGGTACAAGAATGTCTTTATAAAAGTATACTTTACTGTCAGATCCATTTTTGTTTTCACTGGATTAAGAGAGAGCATCAGGAAACAAAGGAAAGAAACGTAATTAGAATAAGGTTGAGATTTGTAGGGTTGGTAATGACTCATAAAAGTTGTGCTGATTTACTGTTTCAGCTGCCGTCAGCATATGGTTCTACTAATCTGAGTACATAAATCCTTCCTTAATTAACAAAGTAATTTTTATCAAAAACTTGTTTAATTTCTATATTTATTTACTTAATATTGGCTGAAAATAAACACAATTTAAATAATCAGCGTAGTCCGAGTAAAATACTATTAAGTTCACCTTTCTGTGGATTGAGGATGGGAAAATTCTTTAGTAGAAAACCTCAACTTGTTATATTTGTGTCAACCTAAAATACAGATGGAGACTTATGAACCAGGCCCAGGCAGCCATTTACATGAAAGTTTTATGTTTACCCACTATGAGTTTTTCACTTAAATACACAGTGCTAAGCAAAAATGCACCAGATTAGAAAAGTTAGTACAAAATGTAAGAAGTCACTCTGTTGCTTAGGCTTTTCTTCCCACGTGGCTTTGAGGACTGTACTTTCACAACACATCTTTATTTCTCTGAACCTTATTTCATCTCATTTCTTATCTCTGCGGCCTTTGCCATTAAATGGAGTTTCACTCTTATTCCAACTTCTCTGCTTGCATGCAATGTGCGTCTTCAAACACAAGTTTACTTAGAAGTTCACAATATGGAAAAAAAAATAAAACCCAGAGATAGTATATGAGATGATCCCATAAACTTTGATATGTATACTTCTAAGAGTTCTATGAAATTCAGTTGCAAACTATTCGTCTATATCAACGGTTGGCCTATCTGTGATGTACATCAATCCAGTCCGTGCTACTGATCTGATCCTCTTCTGACTTTCTCATCTTGTGTGTTCAGTGGGAAGCTGGGCATAATTTCCTAAACCTCCTGCCATCCTTTTTCTTTAATAGCAAAAGTTACCTCGTGACCTTGCATTTTGTGCACACTTCTGGGCTCTTTAGTGACCACAGTCCGTTCTAAAGTCCTTAGCCTGATACTCAAGGATGCCCAGGACTGACCTGACTCTCTGGCCTCATCGCTTACCATTGCTCCACCTGTTCTGTCTTGAGCATCATCGCCTCTGCTTTCTATCTCTATGTCCTCATTCATGCTCCACCCTAAATGGTATTTCTCAACTTACCTGTTAAAATATACTTGCTGCTTAAGAACACATTCAAGTGTCATCTTCTCTGTCCAATTCCATTTCTTGCTTGCTACCCCTTCTCATTGTATTTAAG